>SJYW01046417.1:103461-118042 GCA_006410735.1 Raphicerus campestris | reverse complement strand
TCTTCTGATTTTCTAAGTTGAATTATCAAGGGCAAAGTGACCTTTCCCTTCACATGCTGTAACCCAAGTTGTTGCTGTCTTTCAGAGTCCCCTACTTTGAAACTAGTGCTGCCAATGGGACAAACATAAACCAGGCAATTGAGACGCTCCTGGACCTGATAATGAAGCGAATGGAACGGTGTGTGGACAAGTCCTGGATTCCCGAAGGCGTGGTGCGCTCCAACGGTCACACCTCTGCAGATCAGCTGAATGAAGAAAAAGAGAAGGGGTCATGTGGCTGTTGAGGGGGCTAGTGAGCTGAACAGCCAGTCGAGGGGCCCATGTCTGTGACCTTCCCTATGGTGATACATGACTCAGAGAGAGGCGAACAGGCCTTGCATACAAACTGCTTCTCAACATCCCAATTAAACCTATCAGTAAAGCATCCCGTTTTACAATTACTTTGCTGCAGCTTTGTAAATATTCTTTAAGATTCAGCCTGAGAGTTAGGCAAAATATCTCACATAGCCAAAAGTGCCTTATAAAACATTAGCCCCATGGCAGTGAATCGTTCAAGGATTCAGAATTTTGTAGCCACAGAACAGTGCATTTATTATGTAGAATGACTGAAGATATCATCCCTGCTTTACCATAGATAGGCCCAGAGTCTCACCTTTAAGATCTTAGATGTAATATCAGTCTTTAACGCAAATTTAAGACCCTTCTTGCACCACAGGGGACTTTCTAAAATGTCATCTAAACAATTTAAATATTAAATGAGAATATACACAAATGATGGTTCAATGTTTTGAGTATAATTTATATAAGCATTCTCTTTAAAATGAATATAGGACAAATGATTGGCCATATCTATAGGCCCTGGATAAACTGGATTGATCAATTTCATGTTCACTGTGACTATTTTTGGAGGGAAGGGCCTTGAAAGTAAGGACTGGGGTGGTTTAGTGTTGTGTAAGCGACTGAAGTGGGGACTTCTGGCTCCCCGCTCGATTTCCTTTGCTCTGAAAGGTTGAGTGAAGGGTCAGGGAATTAGATTTTTATGCCTTTAGTTCTCAGTGATCTGTGCATTTATACTTGGCCTATGTGCTGGCCATATTGAACATAGCTGATGCTTATGCTGAAGTTATTTGTGATAAACAAATATTTAGCTTCTTTTTCTTTATATTTATAATGTTGGTCTGGCATCCTTAGGCTGCAGTTTCAATTAGCTTATGAATGACTCATCATTTTTTTTTTTCACCATCAGACTCTATCTCGTTGATCTTTGAAACTTGTTTTATTTTTATACAGGTGGAATTGAAGGAATTAGTTTATAATTACATAACATTTCTGTTTATACTGTTTGGTGGAAGATGGATGTTTGTATTTAAGCAATTATATTCATATTCTGTCTCAAAATAGAAAAACAAAATATTCTATAGCCTGTAGTTTTCACTGAGATCATGGGTATTTACTATACTTGCTGGATCTTGCCAAGGTCATGTACTCCTCCACACTGCCAAAATGTCTTTTTTACCAAATTAAAGGTGTGTTTCAAAATATGCTTCATGGCAGTTGTTTATAAGAATCAAAGGGGAAAATTCTTATTTATTAAAGTAGTTTAAGTAGATTAAAATTTCCAAAGAACTTAATGGTTATTTAGGAAGAAATACCACTCATTATAATTTAAATGAAGAATAAAAATAAATGTATTTTGTGATGGCATAACTGTAATTAGAAAAATAAAACTATGATGAAAACTAGCTACTTGTACATGATAATTTTCAAACGGCTTTTTATGGACCATCTGTCCTGGGTTTTTTTTGCCACTGCCCTCCCACCATCTGCTTAAGAAACTTAGTTGTGCTTTGTAAGATCTTATATATTTCTATCCTTAAAATTTAGACTTTTTAAAATACTAAGAAGTCACTGAGTCTTATGCATTTGAATTGTATATCCTAGTGATAAAGGATCCAGCTATTTCAAAGTCAGGGTCCTCATCATAAGCAGTGCCTTGTAAAATTGCTGTAAAGCTTAAGTGGAGGAAATAATTTTATAGCTGTGGACCAGGGANAGTCACTGAGTCTTATGCATTTGAATTGTGTATCCTAGTGATAAAAGATCCAGCTATTTCAAAGTCAGGGTCCTCATCATAAGCAGTGCCTTGTAAAATCGCTGTAAGGCTTAAGTGGAGGAAATAATTTTATAGCTATGTACCAGGGAACATTTTATATGATTTATTTGTATAGTGAAAAAGAAAACAATATCTGTATTGTGTCAGCCTATCAGGAACCAAATGAGCAATGCGTACAGATTCTATTGGCCTTAAACATAATACACAATGAAACATACATGAAACAGTGCACACACAAGAGCCATTTTTAGTTATTGACATCAATAACCTGTATTCNAAAACAATTTCTGTATTGTGTCAGCCTATCAGGAACCAAATGAGCAATGCGTACAGATTCTATTGGCCTTAAACATAATACACAATGAAACATACATGAAACAGTGCACACACAAGAGCCATTTTTAGTTATTGACATCAATAACCTGTATTCTCTTTGGAAATCACGTGTTTAAATTTACTTTCAAGCACCAACATAAACTTTTTTTGTGTGTCAATGTATTTTTCTATTTACAGGCTTGTGTAAAATTGAAGTGTATCTTCAGTGAATTTTGTGCCAGATAAGCTTATAATAAAAAAGTGGTTTAATCTGTTATTTATGTGTAGACATAACTTCATTTCCCTTTACAAGAAAGTTTCAACCCAGAGGATGTAATGCTAAAGGAAAGCACATTCAGAGACACAAATTCCATTAGGTGCTTGATGAGGGACCAGCCAAGATAACATGTTCTGGAGAAGGTAACTCACGCATGTCATCATCAAACACAGATGGAGCAGCGACAGTGCGTGAAGTGTTATGCCGGCTGTTGTCAGGTGAACAAAGCAAGGAGGGCAAGGGCTTGAGCTAAGACTGGGGCTGAGAGATGGGATGCAAGAGGCATTGAGGAGGGTGTGGTACTTAACTGGATCAGGAGGGAATACGGGGAGATGGACTCTCTGACCTTATTTCCTGCCACCCTGTCTACCTCACTCATCCCTCTGTGAGCATACTGGCCTCCCTGGAGCAGTCAAGTGTGTTCCTGGAATATCTGCTGTTCCCTCTGCCTGGAATGCTTGTCTTCCATATATCTACATGGCTCCCTCTCCCACCCTGTAGGACAATTCAAATGTCATGTTGTCCAAAAGGCCTTTGCTGATCACCTTCTATAAAACAGCAGTCACTCCCTCTCATGGCCCCTATCAGGTTGTCCCCTGCTGCCTTGCTATTCTGCTCTGTTTTTGTACATGTCACTTATCACCAGTCACTATCTTTGTATGTTTGTCTCTATTCACTAAGATATAAGCTCCATGAGGACAGGGACGTGGGAAGTTTTCTTCAAAACGGTGTTGCTGCTACCCGGAAAAGGCCTGGTACATGGTAGGTCCTCAGATGGCTATTGGACTGAATAGAGGACTTAAGATGCAGCAGGGTCAAGTGAAAGAGTTTTCCAAGTAAGACTCCAGGACTTCAAAATGTTTAGAAAGGTTCTCATATAATAAGTCCATATTGGTTTATTATGAAAAATTAGGAACTCTGAGAGGTATACTCTTGATCTTTTGAAGTTGATGTCAAGATAGCTAACGATCCATTGAGGAAATGTTCAATATGGACTTTTGGGGTTCTTTTTTGTTTTTGGCCATTCCAAGAGGCATGCAGGGTCTTAGTTCCCTGACCAAGGATCAAACCCTTGCCCCACAGTGGAAGTGTGGAGTCCTAACCACTGGACAGAACAGGAAATTCCCAATTAAGAGCTTTAAAAAATTGAACTGTAGTTGATTTGCAATCTGATTTGGTGAAGTAATTCTTTGCTAAGATTATATATACATTATATCAGTATATATTAATATATAACATATATGTGTATATTCTTTTTCAGATTCTCTTCCACTCTAGGTTACTGCAAGCTATTGAATATAGTTCCCTGGGCTATATAGTAGGGCCTTGTTGTTTACTTTATATACAGTAGTGTGTGTATTTGTTAATCCCATACTTCTAATATCTTCCTCCTTCCTCCTTTCCCCTTTGGTAACCATACGTTGTTTCCTGTCTGTGAGTCTGTTTCTAATTTATAAATAAATTCATTTGTACTGTTTCTTAGATTCCATATTTAAGACATATCATATAGTATTTATCTTTCTCTGCCTGACTTAATTTCTTTAGTATGATAATATCTAAGTCCATCCATGTTGCTGCAAATGGCACTATTTCATTCTTTTTATGGCCAAGTAATATTCCATTGTGCATATATATATATATATATTTATTTATTTATTTATCACATCTTCTTTATTCATGTATCTGCTGATGGGGACAGTCTGCTTCCATGTCTTGCCTGTTGTAAATAGTGCTGCTATGAGCAGTGGAGTGCAAGTGTCTTTTCAAATTAGTTTTTGTCTTTTCTGTATATGCCCAGGAGTGGGATTGCTGGATCATATAACTGTATTTTTAGATTTTAAAGGAAATCTCCATACTGTTTTCCATAGTGGCTGCACAGATTTACTTTCCCAAAAACTGTGTTGAAAGATTCTTTTTTCTCCACCCCCTCCCTAGCATTTATTATTTGTAGGCTTTTAGATGATAGCCATTCTGACTGGTGTGAGGTGATATGTCATTGTAATTCTGATTTGCATTTCTCTAATAATTAGTGATGTTGAGCGTCTTTTCATACGCCTGTCTTCTTTAGAGAAATATCTATTCTAATCTTCTGTCCATTTTTTGATTTTTTTTTGATATTGAGTTGTAGGAGCTGTCTGTATATTTTGAAAATTAATCCCTTGTTAGTCACATTGTTTACTAGTATTTTCTCCCATTTTATAGATTGTATTTTTGTTTTATGATTTCCTTTGCTGTGCAAAAGCTTATATGTTTGATTAGTCCCCATTTGTTTATTTTTGCACAATAAAGAATGCTTTGCTTGGCTTCTTATAACCCGGAAAACTCTATATAGTATTTCCAGGTCTTCTATTTTTGGCAAGATGGATGAGTTTAGAACAACTCTTCTAATATAAAGCACTTGATAATGCTGGATAAAATATAATGAATGTATTTTTAAATGAACTATTGATCTCTTAAGAAAGTAAGGATAATACCTAGAGACCATCCCTCTTCCTCCACAAAAAAGACAACAACATCAGCAACAACAGTGGGATCTTGTAACAAACTGATACTGGATGTGGTTTACTTTCGGTTTGGATTTTGCAGGATCAGTAATCAAGGTGCTCAGCTTTAATGGCTACATGCCATCATGAGAGAAAACTCTGGTTTCCTTGGAGGTAGGAGGCTGGAATGGAGGGCCTCCTAACCCCAAACACACTCAAAGTCAGGGCCTAGTATATGTCTTAATCTCCCCTGTGAATTTATAACTATAAGTGTGCTTTTACACAGGTTTAAGATTCAAGTTTACATTATTCCTCTCCTGTTTTTTTTTTTTTTCCTGGAAATGTTTAAGCCAAAAATTGAACATAAGCTAACATAAAATAATTTGTGACTGGCAATACCTCTGGATTATTCGGGAGAAGCAAACAATCTCTTCGGAGGGAACATTTCCATCCAGAATTTACAGAATTTTTACAGAAAACACCTACTAAGGATGAGCTCACTATTTCAAATGAAAACTCATTCCTTCCCCACAAGCTTCAGCCCCAAACATGAGCAAGGGCCAATGAACCAAAATCCAGCAATATGGCACTTAAGAACTTCAAATAATATGCTTACCAGATGGAGATCATAAAATAATTACAAACATAAAAGGAATTGAAATGTCTGGGAAAAGACTTTATTAAAGATATATGACTGGTATGAATTTAGAAAAATATTTCCATGTATGGAAAATGTAGCCACTGGCATTCAAAATGTAATGGTTAGAGGTTAAATGGCAAGTCTGAAAAGAGAATGGGTAAACTAGAAGATACACTGGAGGAAATTATACAGAATTCAGCAGAGAGATAAGGTAAAGAGAGGTTAAGAGAGCGAGAGAGAGGGAGTATTAGGGCTCCAGTTCAGTTCAGTCGCTCAGTCGTGTCCGACTCTTTGCGACCCCATGAACCGCAGCACGCCAGGCCTCCCTGTCCATCACCAACTCCCAGAGTCCACCCAAACCCATGTCCATTGAGTCGATGATGCCGTCCAACCATTTCATCCTCTGTCGTCCCCTTCTCCTCCTGCCCTCAATCTTTCCCACCATCAGGGTCTTTTCAAATGAGTCAGCTCTTTGCATCAGGTGGCCAAAATATTGGAATTTCAGCCTCAACATCTGTCCTTCCAGTGAACACCCAGGATTGATCGCCTTTAGGATGGACTGGTTGGATTTCCTTGCAGTCCAAGGGACTCCCAAAAGTCTTCTCCAACACCACAGTTCAAAAGCATCAATTTCGTGCACAAATGGTGTTTTTTTTTTAATGTCTAGTAATTAAATATATGTATATTAAAAGGCGGAGAGGAAGTAAAGGTGGAGAAGACCGCCGCTACAAGTTTTTAAAACACTGCTGGTTAAGTCCTGAGACTCAGCAGCTTCGGTTGCCGTGCGGGGCAGCAAGTTCATGCCATGGACACCAGGTAAGTCCTCTAGGGACTGGAGTCCGGCGGGGCTCGAGCCGTGGAGAAATGAGTTCCTAGAGACTAGCCAAGTGTGGAGAGCCGCCTGGGAACTGCACAAACTCTTAGAGACAGGATACATAAGACATGAGTAAATGCTGACTTAATATCATACGGTAGGTGGAAAAACTAGACGCTCTAACAGCCAGTTCATAAGGCGCAGAACCTTGCACTTGCCCAGACTGACAGTTGTCAGCACGACTCTGCATTTTTGCGCCTGCCCCAAACGTCAGCGCTTTTCCCGGCGTGGCCGCGGGGAGGCGCAGTCACGTTCGGCTCGCTTTCCAGAAGCCCCGAAGAGCACCGCCTTTTCCGGATGCTCTTTTTGGAGAACTGGGAAGAGAATCACTTCCTGTGGCGGGGCTACGTCACTTCCTCTTCAGCTGGGTGTTCGGTCGACGAGTCCCCACGCGCATTCAACATGCGGATTGAAAAGTGTTATTTCTGTTCGGGCCCTATCTACCCAGGCCACGGCATGATGTTCGTTCGTAACGATTGCAAGGTGAGGAGGCGGGGAGTGCGGTGCTTTTAGCTGCGCTTCCCCCGGGCTGTGGCCGTGACGGCTCGGCGCGGGGTTTCTCTGCGCCTACCAGTTTGGCGTGGGGTTTGGCCTGGGATTTCGGCGCGTGAGGCTGGCTTTACTACGGGCTCGGACCTCCACCTCCCGCTGGCGGAGTTTCTCCTTTAGGCGGTCCGAGCAGAGCTGGTCACTAGGCCGCTCTTGGGAGAGGCCGGCAGTAATGAGGTTGAGGAGCGATTCCAGCCAGAGCCCACAGGGAAGCTGGAAGTCTCTTGGCCCACTGTTATATGTGGGCCACATTCTTCAATTCAGTAAACCTTGCTGAACGCGTGCCGGGTCAAGCATCTTTACTGAGGTCCACCTCTATACAGATGTATGGTCAGCCGTAGTGTGTAGAGGTTGATAGAAATGTGGGGTATGACTTAATAGCAGAGTTACGTTTTATGAAGTGATTGGAGGTGATTTGGAGAAGGACTTAGGTGAAAAGACACAGGAATGAGGTGCTTTTATTCTGGATCTTGCATTTTGTTTAAGAGCAAGAGGAGAAAGCATTTTAGGCGGAAGGGAAATGAACAATTTGAGCAAAGGCACAGAGAAGCAGTTACTTCTCTGTTTAAGGAAGTGACGGATTGCAGATGGTGATAGAGGCTTGGCGTAGGGCTATAAACACAAATATAAATCTATATTTAAAAAGTACGTCTGAAAACAGAAGATAGAAAGATACAGATCTTACCGGACTTTCGATGGAGTTTCTTCTGGGCAAACCCATTGTAAGTCGAAGATGCAAAAGCCTAACCTACTGAATGTTGTATATAGCCTAGCCTTCTTTAAACATGCTCAGAACACATTAGCTTACAGTTGGGCAGAATCATCTAATACAAAGCCTCTTTTATAATGAAGTGTTGAATATCTCATGTAATTTATGATACACTCTACTGGAATTGAAAAACAGAATGATTCTATTAAGTTGTTCACTCTCTGGACTGGGAGCTTTGGTTTGCTGCCAGATGCCCAGCATTAGAGAGAATTTTACTGCATGGCTAGCCTGGGAAATATCAAAATTTGAAGTATGATTTCCACTGAATGTGTATCACTTTTGCACCATTGTAAAGTTGAGCCATCTTAAGTTGGGCACGGTCATTATAAGGCCTCATTGTGAAAGGCTTTAGGAATAATACATGAATTTTCCTTTCATACTGGAATGAATCTCATTCCTCTGTTCAAAATATTGTTTCTCAGAAGTTGAGCTCTCTTATATTTGCTTCAGAATCACTGGACACTTGTGGAAAAAACTGACTCCTGATTCTCACCAGATCTGTAGAATTGGAATGTCTAGGGGGAAGGGAAGAGGCTCCAGGAATCTGTATTCAATGAGGTGATTTTGACATGCTCAGGAATTACAGTTTGTACTTCTGCACGTTATATGTGTATTCTGTATGAAAAATACTGACCTTGCTAAATTAGGAGTAAGAGGTCTTGCTGAAATGAGGTGCCAAAGCTATATTTGGGAACCTGAAAGAGTATGTAAGTGATTCTTAATTCTCCTCTCAGGAACATGACCAAGAATTTATAGCAGTGAATGAAATGATCGCCGGGTTGGGGTTTAATTCACAGTAGGCATTAATTATGGCATTGTAGATGATCTGGTGATCATAATTTTATGATTTTTGTCCATCAGTGTTTGTCAGCTGGATATGGAAATTAGGAAGGACAGTGGGAGCTGTCTAAAGTTAGATGTTGACCTGGCAGATGCAGTGGGAGTTCAGGTATATGAGGAAGTCTGTGGTGCTAGCAAGAATGGTGTTGAGTTAGCTGGAAGCTCGCTTGCTCTAGGGAAGACCAGTGTATCCAGAACAGAGTCACTTGGGGAAATAAGATGTAGAGGCCCAGAAGCACTAATGAAGACCAGGCACCTCATTTCTTCCTTTGTTGATATTTGCCACATCTTTATATCCTAGTTCCAGGTTTGAATTTTCCACCTGACAGAGAAGTCCTGTTTGTACCTAACAGTGAGCCTCCTGAAAGAGAGTTCTTATTACCTCAGCTCTTTTTGCTCTCAGAATTAATAGTCATGTGCTGCTGGAAACTGAGAGTTACCTTTGAATCTTTTTGCTCTTTGTATCTAGCTATAGGTCCTCTCCATGCTGCCTTTGCAAAGGATAGTGGAGTCTTAGCTTTTTTTCTGCCTTCCTAGTCCCAGATTAGGCACTTGTCACTTTTGTAGTCTCCTAACTATTTTTTCTCCATTTATGCTTGTAGCCTTTGAGACCATCTTTGACAGACATCTCCCCTCTTCTGCTTCTCAAGTAGCTTCTTAAGAGTAGAGTTAGTGTGGTGGTGGTGTTTAGTCACTAAGTTGAGTCTGACTCTTTCGTGACTCTATGGACTGGAGCCCATCAGACTCTTCTGTCCATGGGATTTCCCTGATGAAAACGCTGGAGTAGGTTGCCATTTTCTTCTCCAGGGGCCCTTTCTGACATAGGATTGAGCGTGCATCTCCTGCATTGCAGGAGTATTCTTCCCTGCTGAGCCACCAGGGAAACCAGAATTAGTGTGTTACTAATTAAAATACTGGAAAAGTGAAAACATTAGTTNCTGGAGCCCATCAGACTCTTCTGTCCATGGGATTTCCTTGATGAAAACGCTGGAGTAGGTTGCCATTTTCTTCTCCAGGGGCCCTTTCTGACATAGGATTGAACGTGCATCTCCTGCATTGCAGGAGGATTCTTCCCTGCTGAGCCACCAGGGAAACCAGAATTAGTGTGTTACTAATTAAAATACTGGAAAAGTGAAAACATTAGTTGCTCAGTTGTATCTGGCTGTTTGTGATTCCATGGACGGTGTAGCCTACCAGGCTTCTCTGTGCATGTGGTTTTCCAGGAACAAATACTGGAGTGGATTGCTGTTCCCTTCTCCAAGGGATATTCCCAACCCAGGGTTTGAACCCGGGTTTCCTGCATTGCAGGCAGATTTTTTTCGGTCTGAGCCACCAGGGTAAAATATTACTGCTCTGTATTTTCATAGTTTGCAAACAGAAACATGTACACTCTTAAGGTGTGCTTAATAAATCTTTGTTGAATTAGTGTCATAAAAAAGTATTGAACTGTGAANATTGCAGGCAGATTTTTTTCGGTCTGAGCCACCAGGGTAAAATATTACTGCTCTGTATTTTCATAGTTTGCAAACAGAAACATGTACACTCTTAAGGTGTGCTTAATAAATCTTTGTTGAATTAGTGTCATAAAAAAGTATTGAACTGTGAACTCAGATGGATCATTTGTTTGCGCGTTGAAGACTGAGGATGGTGCTCAGGGACTAGGTTAGAAGGGAAATTTGAGCCTATGAAGCTTTGTCTCACACAGAATCATCCACCACCTACCCCAGTAGAGATTTAATCACTCCTTAATGTATATTTACATGTTATTTTATACTTGATTCTTGTGTATAGCCATATCCCATTATTTATATCCTAGTTTGATCTTTATTTCTCTTGTTTGCAAAGTGAGACTTTATCACAATACTGGACTAAGCTTCTCAGGGTAGAGCATTGTATTTTAATTATTCTTGTCCTTCTTGCACCTACTGCAACATCCAGCACATAGTAGCTGNGCACCGGAAACTAGAGACTGCTATTAACACACCCAGAACGTAATATAAGAAAAAAGTCTCTCCTTTAAAAGGAAATTCCAACAATAATTCAAATCAACATGAGGCTGAGGGTTTCCTTGGTGGCTTACTGATAAAGAATTCACCTGCCAATGCAGGAGACATGGGTTTGATCCCCAATCTGGGAAGATCCTACATGTCACAGACTAACTGAGCCCATGTGCCCCAACTATTGGGTCTGTGCTTTAGAGCCTGTAAGCCACAGCTCCTGAAGCCTGGGCAGCCTGGAGCCCATGCTCTGCAACAAGAGAAGCCGCCGCAATGAGAAGCCCACGCACCACCACCAGACGGTGGTCCTCGCTCAGCTCAGGAACACACAACAAAGCCAAAAATAAGTAATAAAATTATACACACACACACACACACACACACAAAGCCATGAGGCTAATATACTCAGTATAAACACATACAGGGTAAAAGCTGTGGATTAGCTTTTCCACTTTGCTTTATGTATCAATAGACACCTTGGAAAATTCTTCCTATAGCCTTTAAAACTGATTTTTTATATATTTTCTCCTATTTTTCCAACACTCTTATTTCAGCAGGCTGATGTTAATTTTTACAAAGTGTAGTCTTCATTCAATATTAAAATTTACATTGAGTGACTGAAGTCTGATTTTTTCCAGATCCCCATTTAAAATGTAAGCTAAAGGACAGAAGGAAAAAATAATTTCTCTTCTATCATTAAATATAAGATTTAATTTAGCTCTTAAAATTATGGGTGATTATTTTTTTAAACTAATGCTGATGAACCAGAAATGTATTTCTCCCTCCCAATCTTCACAGCAGAGGATGTTTGGGCAATGAGATGCTCTTAATAAATGAACCTGCCAGCTGACATAAAGGCTAAAATTAACATTCTAAATCATGTCCCTTTGTAGACCAAGTACACTGCACTAAATTGAGCACAGCTATCCCCAAACCCTAAGACCCTCCACCTTCTTCCCAAGTCAAAGCCCTTTGCTGTTACTGAGTTTTGTATAGTCACACACCCAATCCCAACATTTTAATAGTAGCTTACCATGGTGGTAGCCTTGAAATGACTATTTTAGATAGATTAACTAATTAGAGGAAAGGAAAGTTAGGCACACAGCTGTGTCTGACTCTTTGCAAGCCCGTGGACTGTAGCCTGCCAGGTTCTCTGTCCATGGCAAGAATACTGGAGTGGGTTACCATTCCCTTCTCCAGGGAATGTTCCTGACCCAGGGATCGAACCCGGGTCTCCTGCATTACAGGCAGATTCTTTACCAACTGAGCTACTAGGGAAGCCCCATATTAACTAATTAGGGCCTCATAAAAATCCTGATTGGAGAAGGACATGGCAACCCACTCCAGTGTTCTTGCCTGGAGAATCCCAGGGACAGAGGAGCCTGGTGGAATGCCGTCTATGGGGTAGCACAGAGTCGGACACAACTGAGGCGACTTAGCAGCTGCAGCAGCAGCAAAATTCTGAGGGATTATCATCTCTTTTTTTTTTTCTAGATGAAGAAACCAAAGCACAGTCAAGTCAGTTTACAGCCATTACCTGGACTTGTGAAGACGGGATCTGAGAAGTTCTGAATAAATCCCTTCTATATAAATGCAGGGCAATGCTGGAGACAGACTTGTAAGGACACACATCCTGCCTCCTTCATCCTCTGTTACGTGCTATGAAAGGGCAAGTTACCTACACCTAAGATTTTGCCATTGATAAAACAAGGATAGTGCGGACTGCTTCACAAGATATGGGCTAGTCCTTCTCAAACTTTCTTCTATAAACTTCTTCCTAGGGTTTCTATTTTTAAGAAATGAGTTTTCTTTTTCCATGTGAGAATTTCTTTCTGCATCTTACAAGGTTTTTTAAGAGATGTTAAAAAAAAATTCTATGACTTACAGACGATACTGCTTTGCGTATTTTCTGTGTAGTGAGTGCCTAGACAATTTATGTTTTTGTGCTATGCTAACTGCCCAGCAGAGGTCTCAACCAGGCAAGTTAAAACAACAGTAACCTAAAAGATCTGTACCATGCAACTCTCAAGCAAACTTTAAAGGGACAATTCATCCTTAGTGGTCCAACTACACTTGGAAAGCAGAGGGTGAATAAAATCACTGCATTTGCATCCGAATACTTTATGAGATCCAGTGTCTTATAATAATATGAAATTCTGACAGCTAAGAGAATTGCCTGAATGTTAAACCTGAGATAAAATGTCAGCTTTTTGTTTCAGATCAGTTTCCCCAAATTAATGATCTCAAAGCAATAGCCAAGCTGCTATCTAACTAGCACAGTAGGAAATTTTTTTCTTAACAGTATGTGATTTTTAAATAAGTTTATATTAAAACAAACACAAATGTAGTATGGGATGAAAACTTCAATTTTACAAATGTTTTTACACATGTATTCCCCTATTACATCAATAATTTTGTTTACAAGTAAGTTTCACTTTATCAACGAGAACAAAGCTGGATTCAGGTCTTCTAACACCTGATTCAGTGATCAGTCCACTTTTCTACTACCTAATATTGAAATGAAAGTTTAGCCATTACCATATGTAACCTTAAGGATTTGTAATTTATTCTAAATTTTGTCCCAAAAAACTGAATTACTTACTACTCTTAACATACTCATAAATAATGTAGTATAAGTATCCATTTCTCTTTAAACAGGTCTACTTCAGTAGCAGGTGTGAACAAAATAATTTTCTCCCAAGCAACTGATACTTCATACCTTTTGTCTGATGCTGCGCTGTGCTCAGTTGTGTCCAACGCTCTGTGACTCCACAGACTGCAGCTCCCCAGGCCCCTCTGTCCATGGGATTTTCCCCACAAGAATACTGGAGTGGGCTGCCATTTCCCTCTCCAGGGGATCTTTCCAACCTAGGAACTGAACCCATATCTCCTGCATCTCCTGTTTGGCAGGTGGATTATTTACCACTGAGCCACCTGGTAATATTTATCTTTTGTTTAGTACTTTTAAATAAATATGTAGATGGTTACTTTAGAAACAATTTTATGTGAAAATAATTTATAATGTGCTACTCATACATCCCATTTTCCAAAAACAATTAGGAATTTTTGAAAAGAAAACCACACCAAAAATTTTAATACGCACTGAAGTCATGGAAAAATAAAGTTTATTCTACTAGGAATGTCAACTTATCATTGAGTATTCTCCAAAGTGGAAATTACACAGTGCCATTTCAGGAAAGACTGTTCAACTCACCCTCAACATCCACAAATGACTATCACAATAGTTAAACCACGTCAAAATAGTTCAACATAATTAGGCTTCAATATACTAGGCCATTATGTTCTTCTAAGATGCTAATAAACTGTAACCGGAAATATTAAAATCAAAAGAAAAGATATTACTTGAGGCTAGTTATCATACAGACTGTTAGTTCCTTGCTGTATCCAATCCAGAACATTAATAAAGGAAATATTTTACTGCAAAGAAAATTTTATTTCATATATGTTACTAGTCATGAATTTGTCATTATTACATAAATGCTGCCCAGTGCCATTAACCAAATGGCATGACCATTTTATGTCCACAATTCACTTCTGTATTTACATAGTTTTCATAATTTATAAAAGTGTATCTCTCAGTGAAGGTTTAACATTGAGATGCAACCTAGCATCTATAATATTTGCTGTTCTGCAGATATCAATGGAGGACAGAAGTATTTACTCCCCTTTCATCTGAGTGACCTTATGTGAGAAAAAAAAAAAA
>SJYW01046417.1:46990-87490 GCA_006410735.1 Raphicerus campestris | reverse complement strand
TTGTTGCAGAGCATGGGCTCCAGGCTGCCCAGGCTTCAGGAGCTGTGGCTTACAGGCTCTAAAGCACAGACCCAGTAGTTGGGGCACATGGGCTCAGTTAGTCTGTGACATGTAGGATCTTCCCAGATTGGGGATCAAACCCATGTCTCTGCATTGGCAGGTGAATTCTTTACCAATAAGCCACCAAGGAAACCCTCAGCCTCATGTTGATTTGAATTATTGTTGGAATTTCCTTTTAAAGGAGAGACTTTTTTCTTATATTACATTCTGGGTGTGTTAATAGCAGTCTCTAGTTTCCGGTGCTATGGGCTGAGCCTCTGACTTAAGCTCTCCTGCTTAAACACTCTCCCTAGGTTTTGTATCCTAATTCAAGCTGTTATGCACAGGTTAGAGGTGATGTTTCTACTACATGACCTTCCGTCGGGTACCAATTACCTGAACTGATTTTCTAGGCTCTCATTGATTTCTGTGATTTCTGTTTGATCCTGCCAATAAATTCCTTTTGCCAGCATTTGTAACCAAGAATCTTGATCGATAGACATCTCCATTTTTCTCCAGCAAGTCTGGATAACCCATTTCTATCATAATCCCTTGAGAGTGCAGGGACTGTTTTTTATACCAGGCACATATTAGGTACCTGTTGTATTGAAGATGCTCAATAAATATGACTAAATGTTGCCATTTGCTGGGTTTGCTCCAGTTTATTTTTAAGATAGCTAGTAACTTGGAAGGTATAAAGAATAAATTAATAGCAGAGAGGCACACTGTGATTTTGACATTAATTGTATCTGCACTGTTGGGAAGATTTGCTGAACAACAGTGTTTGCCTTGTGTTGCAAAACTGACTTTGCTACTTAGGTCTGCTGCTGCTGCTGCTAAGTCGCTTCAGTCGTGTCCGACTCTGTGCGACCCCGTAGACGGCAGCCCATTAGGCTCCCCTGTCCCTGGGATTCTCCAGGCAAGAACACTGGAGTGGGCTGCCATTTCCTTCTCCAATGCATGAAAGTGAAAAGTGAAAGTGAAGTCACTCAGTCGTATCTGACTCATAGCGACCCCATGAACTGTAGCCTGCCAGTTTCCTCCGTCCATGGGATTTTCCAGGCAAGAGTACTGGAGTGGGGTGCCATCTAGTGGTATTACACTGTCCTCCATTTCTGGGTCTGGCTAGAGCATTCCCATGTCAAGAAATCCCAGGAAGATCTGATCATAAGCCATGGTTTTGGCAGGTTTCTTAAGGAAATATTGTGTGGAGCAATGTTGTGTGGAACTTGCTTTGCTGATTGAAGTAGTGCCTTACTTCAGGAACCACAGAGCCTAACAAAATAAGGACAATTAATTGGGGTGAATTTGTTAACGGTTTCTTTAATGGTAACTAACCAACTGATCCCTTGGTTAGTCTTTCTAGGAGACTGATCTCTTAGCATTTTGAGGAACTCTTTGTTTTCAGAATTTGCTTTTATTCAGTTGCTCCGTCAAGTCTGACTCTTTGCTTTTAGAATGCCAACTTTAAATACTTGATTTGTTTGATATATTCCAGTGTGTGTGTGTGTGTTTAAATACTTGATTTGTTTGATATATTCCTGTGTGTGTGTGTGTGTGTGTGTGTGTGTGTGTGTGTTCGACACCAAGCTGTGGAGTCTTAAGAACGGCAATGAACCGTATGCCATTCTAGTCAGTGAGTTAGCCCACACTGTTTTCCAGTGTACATTTAATGATAGTTTCATATTAGCTCTTCTGATATCAGAGAATGCTGTATAGACAGTGAACAAGTAGTTAAAGGCAGTCTACCTGATTAAAAGGACTCTACATTTAAAAGTAAATGATAAGCAGACTCATACAGTGTTAAACTACATTGCTGTCCACTGCGTTTCTCATATCTTCAGATTCTTTGTGCTGCCAAAACGTCAATGCTAGTAGCTTTTTGATTTTTTAGAGACACGGTTTTCCCATTTCCAGAAGATACATTACATTTATTTCCACTGTATATTCCACTATATGTAGGGGAAAATATCTCAAAGGAGAAAATATCTAGGTCTTAACCTTTCAGTTCCTTTGATCACATGTTTGCCAAGGGGTAGTACCACCTTGTTCCAGAGTTGTGAGAACTCAGTGATACAGGGATTATTATAGCCAGGTATATTGCATATATTCTGTCATAATATGCATAAACCTTTAAGTTAGTCTTTATTTTGCAAATGAGGTACATGAGAATATGAAATTCAATAGCTTCATCCATATATTTGTCCCTAACAAGTAGCAGAACTCAAAGCTCTGACAGTCACTAGCTGAAATTCTGAACCACATCTAGCTTATTGGTGCCCAGTATCTCTCTCTCTTTAGTNAGTCTTAATTTTGCAAATGAGGAACATGAGAATATGAAATTCAATAGCTTCATCCATATATTTGTCCCTAACAAGTAGCAGAACTCAAATTAAAGCTCTGACAGTCACTAGCTGAAATTCTGAACCACATCTAGCTTATTGGTGCCCAGTATCTCTCTCTCTTTAGTCACTAAGTCACGTCTGACACTTGCGACCCCATGGACTGTAGCCCGCCACGCTCCTCTGTCCATGGGATTCTCCAGGCAAAAATACTGGAGTGACTTGCCATTCCAACCCAGGAATCGAACCCGGGTCTCCTGCATTGCAGACAGATTCTTTTACCAACTGAACTATGCGGGAAGCTATGAGGTGCCCAGTATACATGTGTTTATTCATTATGGAAAAAAATCTAGCAGTGAAAGAAAAGTGTCCTGGAAAATAGGATAGATTTCATGGAGTAGTTTAACTTGTGACTCTAGAATGGACCTTTTTTCTTACCCATTCTTCTAGGACTGACAGATGATCATCTGTCCCACAGTGAATGTAATTCAGACAGCAAGTTGAATGAAATGAAGGTTTTTTTTTAAATTCAAAAATTAGCAGTACAAGCAGTTACAGCGTAACTACTGGAGAAAAAATATTAAAAACATATCAAGCTTCCTTTCCATCCTCAATGATACGAAACTAGGAATCAGTTCCAGGAAGAAAACCAGGGGAAACACCCCCACAAATAGAAGAAAATTAAACAGCATGCTCCAGAACAACCAGTGGGTCAAATAAGAAATCATAGGGAAATAAAAATATTTTGAGACAAAATGGAAAGACAGCAAAACTTAATGAGATGCAGCAAAAGCAGTTGAAAGAGGAAAGTTTATATATGCAGTTTACCCTTGAATAACACAGGTTTGAATACCTAGACATTTTTTGTAGTACCTAGACATTTTTTCCAAAAGAGTTGGCTCTCTGTATCTATGGGATCCACATCTATGGACTCAAACAACTTTGGATTCAGTACTGTGATTACAGTCCATGATTGGTTGACTCCATGGATGCAGAATCTGCAAATACAGTGCACTGACCATGGCACTTTCAGCATCTGCTCCTTTTTATCTGTAATCTTGGAACCGATCTCCCATTGATACTGAAGGGTGACTATCGTACTACATGCCTACCTACATTAAGAAAAAGCAAGATCTCAAACAGTCCAGTCTTCCATGTGAAGGAGCTGGATAAACTAAGCCAAAAATCAGAAGGAAACATTTTTAGCATGCTGTGTATATAGTGTCAGCAGCAATTATGTGATTTTCCAAGTACCTAATGACATCACTAAGATAGTTAACTGGATATTTCTTGAGTTTTAAAACAAATTGGGGCCCTGAGATAATAATTTTTTAAAATCAGAGTTTGATTAATATTCTGTCTGGAAAGATGTGATCTTGGAATGGAGCAGTGAGGATGGCATGCCCATTTGCCAGGATCTACATATTTTATCTTCTTTAATTCTCACCATTATGAATGGCCTGGCTAGAACTTCTTGAATCCTAAATGAGGCCCTCACCATGTTCTTTTCTTTTCATTTGTGTTTCTTCCAAGGCATAGCTTCCCAATCACTTTTGGGGTTAAGGTCCACTAATTAGATGTAGAAAATGTTAATGCAGATAAACTATTCAAACTGATTTTGGAATGTTTTCATTGCGAGACACGAACATGTAGTCAAAGTGGCATCTTCCAGTTTTTTTTTCTTAATTTTTAGTATTTATTTGGCTTTGTTGGTTAGTTACAGCATGCGGAATCTTCAGTCTCTCGTTGTGGCATGAAGGATCTTTTTACAGCATGTGAGCTCTTAGTTGCAGCATGCAGGATCTATTTCTCTGACTAGGGATTGAGCCCAGGCCCCCAGCACTGGAGAGTGGAGTCTTACCCACAGGACTACCAGTGAAGTCCCAGATTTCTTAGTCTTGATTTACAAAAATAATCAAAGACAACTTTCAGTATTACTATTTTCTTCCCAGTAAGGAAGCTGTAAAATCATGAGGCAGTGAATAGGTATTATCTTCTAAAGAAGCAACAGAGCTAGGGAGACTTAATAAATAATTCATCATATCTCTCACCAAAATCTCTTTATTCCAACTGCAAACTTGAAACTGAAATGTTCAGGTCTTGCACTTTTAATATGCCTCTTAATACCCTTCCTTCTTCTCTGAAGTCAGAATACAGTTACAGCCTATTTATTACTTCAGAATCAACCTTAAATGTGCTCCTTTTAGATGTTTCAAAGGAGCATTTTGCAAGCAGTTTGAAATTTTAGCTGCCATTCTTTCATGTATCCATTCATCCATTCAGTGGACATTTAGCAGCTACTGTGTGCCAGGTGCTAATGTGGACAATATGTGGATATCATAGGATATAGAAAATAGAGAAATAAACCTCTCAACTCAAGGCGCAGTGTGGGAGAGAATATCCCAGGTATAAAGGCTGACATTAGTCTCAAATGGAAACTAATGCAAGGGGGTGTAAGGACATTAAAAAATACCGCCCCCCCCAATTTTGACCTAGAAATCTTAAGAAATACAGTCGAAGAAATAATCTTGTGCTGGAATATGTGTATACAAAGATCATCATATTTTAGCGCAACACTGGAAACAAAGACTGGTTAAATAAGGACTGGCTAGATGCTGTTTAAATTATTTAAGTGCATCCCATAGTAGAAAACAGATGTGGCAGAAATGTTTCTCATTTCATAGAAAGATGCATGTGACACATTGTTAAGTGACAGTTGGGGATTCCAGAAACAGACTCGGTTATGTACTAGTAGTTACCAGTGGGGAGAGGAAAGGGGGAAAGGCAAGACAGGGGTAAGGGTTTAAGAACTACAGGCTACTACTGTGTGTAAAATTAATGAGCAAGAAGGATCTATTGCATGATACAGGGAGATATAGCCATTATTTTGTAATAACTCTAAATGGAGTATAATCTATAAAAACATTGAATTGCTGGATTGTATACCTGAAACCAATATAAGATTGTAACTCTACTTCAGTAAAAATGTTGGGGTTTTCAAAATCGTATAATGTGGTGCCTCCATTTCTGTGATGGACATCATTTACTCCTATAACATGAGTGCGTGCACTTGCCTGCTTAGTAATGAGCTATGTCCACCCCAGACTTTGAATAGCATGTACTTAGACATCCATGAGTTCTATTCTGAGGAAGTCAGAGGACATTTGATCCCTTTAACTTAGCACATGTCCCAGAAAAGACAGAAGTGCACTATAACTGTTTCAGCTGCTAAGAACTCTACTTTGGCAGATCCAGTCTGGCCTGGTCAGAAAAGCTGGGGTATAGTTTACCGTCTTTTTTGGTTCAAATATTGTAGCTACTTCTTTTTAAGCTACCATGGGCTTTAAAAGATTAGCCATAAAATACCTTTACCTCCAGATTTTATATGCAGGGAAATCCAGGGCCAGTGGCAATATGCTAGTTTGTGGAAGGAAGTCAGTTGTGTCTGCAGACACTTTTCTCAGGTATCCACCTTGGATTTTTATTAGTTTAAATGTGCATGCTTTATTCATCAGAGAATTAATTGTCTCCAATCTGAGTAAAAGTCACATTACCTTGAGCTTCTCTGTAGCACAGTATCTGTCTCCACTTGTCAGATCCTACCTGTGCTTTAAGATCCATCTCAAATATCTGCTTTTACATAAAGTTTTTCATGACGACTGCTCTTGGAAATATTTTCTTCATTGACTCTACCCTGAGTGCTGTGTGTTGTTATGACATTTTTGGGCTATTTATCTCATGTAGTAATAATAGATAGCAATAATCTTACTAAAGCTTCTTAAAAGGCAAGGTGTCTATTGTCTTTTTATATATACCCAAGCACACGATACCTGTTAAATATTGGTTGAGTGGGAGATGATAGTGCCCATAAATTATTTTAGTGCCAGACCCTTTGCAAAAATATATTGCAGTTGTTGTTCCCCTAGACCAGTGTCCCTGACCTCCAGCATCTCATGCTTGATAATCTCAAGTAGAGCTGATATAATAATAGTAGAAATGATGTGCACAATTAAATGTAATGCACTTGAACTATCCCAGAACCATTCCTCCCTCCCCGGTCTGGAAAAACTGTCTTCCATGAAACTGGTTCCTGGTGCCAAAAAGGTTGGGACAACTGCCGTAGACAAATCTCAACTCTACAGTCACAAGAAGTTCAGCCTAAGAGGTCTTCCTGAATAATCTGATTTTGAGGAGGAGTATTAAGAGAGATTATAGAAATGGGATGAATTGCTGCTGCCTACAACCTACTCCGTACTCTTGCCTGGAACATCCCATGGGTGGAGGAGCCTGGTAGGCTGCAGTCCANAAACAAAGACTGGTTAAATAAGGACTGGCTAGATGCTGTTTAAATTATTTAAGTGCATCCCATAGTAGAAAACAGATGTGGCAGAAATGTTTCTCATTTCATAGAAAGATGCATGTGACACATTGTTAAGTGACAGTTGGGGATTCCAGAAACAGACTCGGTTATGTACTAGTAGTTACCAGTGGGGAGAGGAAAGGGGGAAAGGCAAGACAGGGGTAAGGGTTTAAGAACTACAGGCTACTACTGTGTGTAAAATTAATGAGCAAGAAGGATCTATTGCATGATACAGGGAGATATAGCCATTATTTTGTAATAACTCTAAATGGAGTATAATCTATAAAAACATTGAATTGCTGGATTGTATACCTGAAACCAATATAAGATTGTAACTCTACTTCAGTAAAAATGTTGGGGTTTTCAAAATCGTATAATGTGGTGCCTCCATTTCTGTGATGGACATCATTTACTCCTATAACATGAGTGCGTGCACTTGCCTGCTTAGTAATGAGCTATGTCCACCCCAGACTTTGAATAGCATGTACTTAGACATCCATGAGTTCTATTCTGAGGAAGTCAGAGGACATTTGATCCCTTTAACTTAGCACATGTCCCAGAAAAGACAGAAGTGCACTATAACTGTTTCAGCTGCTAAGAACTCTACTTTGGCAGATCCAGTCTGGCCTGGTCAGAAAAGCTGGGGTATAGTTTACCGTCTTTTTTGGTTCAAATATTGTAGCTACTTCTTTTTAAGCTACCATGGGCTTTAAAAGATTAGCCATAAAATACCTTTACCTCCAGATTTTATATGCAGGGAAATCCAGGGCCAGTGGCAATATGCTAGTTTGTGGAAGGAAGTCAGTTGTGTCTGCAGACACTTTTCTCAGGTATCCACCTTGGATTTTTATTAGTTTAAATGTGCATGCTTTATTCATCAGAGAATTAATTGTCTCCAATCTGAGTAAAAGTCACATTACCTTGAGCTTCTCTGTAGCACAGTATCTGTCTCCACTTGTCAGATCCTACCTGTGCTTTAAGATCCATCTCAAATATCTGCTTTTACATAAAGTTTTTCATGACGACTGCTCTTGGAAATATTTTCTTCATTGACTCTACCCTGAGTGCTGTGTGTTGTTATGACATTTTTGGGCTATTTATCTCATGTAGTAATAATAGATAGCAATAATCTTACTAAAGCTTCTTAAAAGGCAAGGTGTCTATTGTCTTTTTATATATACCCAAGCACACGATACCTGTTAAATATTGGTTGAGTGGGAGATGATAGTGCCCATAAATTATTTTAGTGCCAGACCCTTTGCAAAAATATATTGCAGTTGTTGTTCCCCTAGACCAGTGTCCCTGACCTCCAGCATCTCATGCTTGATAATCTCAAGTAGAGCTGATATAATAATAGTAGAAATGATGTGCACAATTAAATGTAATGCACTTGAACTATCCCAGAACCATTCCTCCCTCCCCGGTCTGGAAAAACTGTCTTCCATGAAACTGGTTCCTGGTGCCAAAAAGGTTGGGACAACTGCCGTAGACAAATCTCAACTCTACAGTCACAAGAAGTTCAGCCTAAGAGGTCTTCCTGAATAATCTGATTTTGAGGAGGAGTATTAAGAGAGATTATAGAAATGGGATGAATTGCTGCTGCCTACAACCTACTCCGTACTCTTGCCTGGAACATCCCATGGGTGGAGGAGCCTGGTAGGCTGCAGTCCATGGGGTCACTAAGAATCAGACACGGCTGAGCGGCTTCATTTTCACTTTTCACTTTCTTGCATTGGAGAAGGAAATGGCAGCCCACTCCAGTGTTCTTGCCTGGAGAATCCCAGGGATGAGGGAGCCTGGGGGCTGCCATCTATGGGGTTGCACAGAGTCGGACACGACTGAAGTAACAGCAGCAGCAGCAGCAGCAACTAGAGTTTACTGGTTCTAAAACATTCATCCACACATTCAGCAGATATTCAATGTAAACCTGCTATGTACCAAGCCTAGTTCTGAGCACTGAAAATACAGTAGTGAATAAAACTTAAGTAGGAAAATAAAGTCACAATACCTTGGTCGGACAAACAGCATCATGTGGGCAAGGTAGATAGTGTGTTTTAATCTTTCGTTGGACTCCTTATTTTTCTAACTAGAGCTTGCATATCCTGTACTAGAAGAGCGTCTTCAAATTAACCTATCATTCTTGTAACATACTCATTTATGGGGGCCCATGAATGTGTGCACTCCATTTGATCTCATCAAGTATTTTCCCCAAAATAAAGAGTCCAATTATCTCATTAGTGGATGGTTTGTTTCTGTGGGTAAGTGCCAGCTTGTGATGATTCCATCCACACTTGTACCACATTAATTTATTTCCCATTTAATCGGTGTTTAAATTGAACTGGGATCAGATAGAACAAAACACGCAGTTTTGCTTAATTATCGTGGAGCAAGTAGAAACAGTCACAGAAGTTTAGCTTAGAAACCTTACTGCAGAAGCACAGATGGTTTAGGAGATGTTGATAAAAAGATGTCCAGGCTAGAAATTAAACCCTCTGTAAGCACTATATTAAATTCCCAGTGCCTGCATGGTAATTAACTTTGCATTAATTACTCCAAGTTTTCTGCTGTCTATAGCTCTGAGTAAAATTCCTACAGATTGAGCAAAATGTCAAGGCACATCTTGTCATGGTGCATTAACTGAAATCATTAGATTGTTTCGAAAGCCATTTCTTTCCAGACTTGTATAGGAGGTAAGTTCAGTATTTATAGCTGTTTCTCTGTGATTCTCTAACCTTTTCTAAGTCACTGTTGTGGAAGTGAGGATTTGCCTTGTGGCAAGATGGGCTACTTTGGAAAACATTTTAGATGGAAGCTTATCTAGAAACTCTGTAGATTAATAGTTGCACTTGCTGATTTTATTTCCTCTAAACTACTAAGAGACTGAACAAAGTGTTCTTTAGGCAAGGGACATCTGAGCTGTAGTGGTTCGTTAGCTACCTGTCTTAAACATCTTTTTCCTCCTCTTCGGTAAATCATTGAAAATACTGTTGAAGTCTCACTTTGTACACTGTCACCCCATTTCCTTCTTTCCATCCCCAGGGAGCCACTGTTCCCAAGTGGGTGTGTATCTTTCCAGGCATGTCTTCATAAGTGCGTGTCGTTAGTGTATATTTAGTTATATACGTGGTGATTGGACTAGTAGTCATTAAGGAACAAATTAGATTGAACTGGTGGAGTCTGTACTTTTAGGGGCCAGGTGGGGGCAGTAGAGGGTTGCTGACAAGCTGAGAGACTCTGAAAAGGTAGAATGTCAGCAAAGGGGTTAAAAGGGGCTATACTCACTGTAGGTCCAGGGATTAGATCCTGGATCCTGGCTAGGAGGGACTGAAGCCAAGGCCATCTACGGGAGAGAATACTGCTTTAAAAAATGAAAGTTCTGACACAGTACAGCTTTGAAGTCACACCATGCTGTTTGAATCCTGACTCTGAATTCAGGCAAGTTATTCGAACTTTGTAAGACTCAGTTTTCACATACGTAAATTGTGGATGATAGTAGTTATTTTTTCAGCTAATGCATGTAAGAGCTTGTCACATAGACTGAATGTTCACTATTATATTTTAATGTCATTGGGAAAGCATCAGGAGTGGTCTCTTTCCTTTTGAAGCAGTAGATATAGGCTACAGGTCTTAGCATGCACAGCTGTTTAAAGCAGCCTCTACAAAGCTTGAGATGCTCCCTTTGGGCTTAAGTCCTAAAAATTTCCACGGAATAAAATGTAAGCTTCAACTTGTAGGTTGTGAATATTGTTTAAGTCAACAAAACTTTCATTTATATTTAGCTTTTAATCAACTTTTTATGATGTATGTATTTTGTGTATTAATTAATTACTTTGTATGTTGGTACAGCAACACAAGTATATAATAAACTCATGCATGTGTATGTATTTTGAGAATGAACCACAGTTTTTTTAGTGATGGGGTATGTGTAATCACAGAACTCTGCAGACAGCTGCTATGTGGCTAGTCTAGGTATGCAAGGTCGAGATCACAACAACATTGTCTGGGGCCTTCACTCTGTCTCTCAGCTCTTATTTTGGGCACGATGGCAAATGGAGGCCTAACTCTTACTTTTCCAACTTTACACCCAGAGGCCAAAGACTCTGGTGGTAGCACAAAAGTCCTGGGGAGACTGATTTGGTTGGGTTCCATTCCATAGTCTGAGCCAGTCACTCAGGCCAGGGAATGGAATATTCTGGCCACCTGGATTAGGTCATGTTCTCGGGGAAAAGGATGATATGAATCAATCGTAAGGGAACCATATGGCCAAGGTGTCTCCCAGCAAAGAGGAAGGACACACAGGGAAGTGGGCAGCAGGACACACAGCGGTCTGGGTGAGAGTGGGGCTTCCTCCCCCAGGACAGACCGTTCAGGAGAGGAAGGGTCCCAGCTAGAAGTGTTCAGTCCAAATGTGGGCATCAAACAGAAATGAGCTGCTGGGCTTAGTCATGGGCCAAGGAAAGTTTTATGTTAAATGTGCATAAAGGAACACTGCCGAGCCTAGGTGAAGATGGTGTCTGATACCCATGAACAAAAGGCTGGGATATAATTTCTCTTCAGGACTTCCTGTACTTTGTCTGATTGTGTCCTGTGATGTGCATCAAATTAGAGACTTTGGGATCAGAGTGGCCTTGCTTTTCATCTTAACTCTGCCACATGCTAGCTGTGTATATGCTGCCCAATTTACCAGAACCTCTGAATCTCACTTCTGTCATTTATTTCTCTCTGGCAGAGTTGTGGGGAAGATGAAATGAGAATACCTGTCATAGTTCCTAGTGCTTGATAAATAGGAACTATTATGGTGATGCTACTGATGCTTTTGTTTTCCTTTCAGCCAGTTTGGCCAAATTTCTGTGGTGAAGGATGCAAGACTGATTCATCTTTGAAACCTCACTGAGCCCTCAGAGAGCCTGGCATGTAGTAAATGTTCAATAAGTCCTTGTTGAATGATCAATGAGGGAGGGACTGTAGCTTATTCTATGTCAAATCATTCCTGAGGGACTCCATTATGAAATGCTGCTTAGACTTTCAGTTCTACTGAAGGACAAATTAGTCTTTGACCAAGAAAATTATTTCTTAGTGGTTTCCCTCTTGCCTTGTGAAAAGTCGACCAGTATTACTACAGGGAAGCTTTTCAAAGTACTGAGATTTCTTCACTGGCTTTGAGAGCACATATTAGTATTTTTCATGGCTTCTTCTATTGCTTTATAAAAATATTTTGATCTGTATTCCCACACTGATTACACAAGAGCTGAATAAACAGTTCTCATTAATGTCAGCAAAGTCCCTCCCCAGCCCTCCTCACCCCCCTACCCCACCACCCCAGAAGGGATGAAAAGTCTGGCATGACTTGGGATTGTCTGGGCTACTTGGAAGAGTAACTTGGGAATAAAGGTTATGGGTTTTCTCGAGCCAGCTTTGAACTACTGTGACTCAGTGTGGAGGAAGTTGCCATGGAAAATCATTATACAGGCTGTTCATAGGACTTCCCTGGTGGTCCAGTGGTTAAGAACCTATCTTTCAGTGGGAATCATTGGTTTGATCTCTGGTTTGAGAAGATCCCATGTGCCACTGGCAACTGAGCTTGCTGGCCACAACTGTTGAGCCTGCATGCCACAACTAAGACCTGATGCAGCCAGATAGANACAGCAGCAGCAGCAGCAGCAACTAGAGTTTACTGGTTCTAAAACATTCATCCACACATTCAGCAGATATTCAATGTAAACCTGCTATGTACCAAGCCTAGTTCTGAGCACTGAAAATACAGTAGTGAATAAAACTTAAGTAGGAAAATAAAGTCACAATACCTTGGTCGGACAAACAGCATCATGTGGGCAAGGTAGATAGTGTGTTTTAATCTTTCGTTGGACTCCTTATTTTTCTAATTAGAGCTTGCATATCCTGTACTAGAAGAGCGTCTTCAAATTAACCTATCATTCTTGTAACATACTCATTTATGGGGGCCCATGAATGTGTGCACTCCATTTGATCTCATCAAGTATTTTCCCCAAAATAAAGAGTCCAATTATCTCATTAGTGGATGGTTTGTTTCTGTGGGTAAGTGCCAGCTTGTGATGATTCCATCCACACTTGTACCACATTAATTTATTTCCCATTTAATCGGTGTTTAAATTGAACTGGGATCAGATAGAACAAAACACGCAGTTTTGCTTAATTATCGTGGAGCAAGTAGAAACAGTCACAGAAGTTTAGCTTAGAAACCTTACTGCAGAAGCACAGATGGTTTAGGAGATGTTGATAAAAAGATGTCCAGGCTAGAAATTAAACCCTCTGTAAGCACTATATTAAATTCCCAGTGCCTGCATGGTAATTAACTTTGCATTAATTACTCCAAGTTTTCTGCTGTCTATAGCTCTGAGTAAAATTCCTACAGATTGAGCAAAATGTCAAGGCACATCTTGTCATGGTGCATTAACTGAAATCATTAGATTGTTTCGAAAGCCATTTCTTTCCAGACTTGTATAGGAGGTAAGTTCAGTATTTATAGCTGTTTCTCTGTGATTCTCTAACCTTTTCTAAGTCACTGTTGTGGAAGTGAGGATTTGCCTTGTGGCAAGATGGGCTACTTTGGAAAACATTTTAGATGGAAGCTTATCTAGAAACTCTGTAGATTAATAGTTGCACTTGCTGATTTTATTTCCTCTAAACTACTAAGAGACTGAACAAAGTGTTCTTTAGGCAAGGGACATCTGAGCTGTAGTGGTTCGTTAGCTACCTGTCTTAAACATCTTTTTCCTCCTCTTCGGTAAATCATTGAAAATACTGTTGAAGTCTCACTTTGTACACTGTCACCCCATTTCCTTCTTTCCATCCCCAGGGAGCCACTGTTCCCAAGTGGGTGTGTATCTTTCCAGGCATGTCTTCATAAGTGCGTGTCGTTAGTGTATATTTAGTTATATACGTGGTGATTGGACTAGTAGTCATTAAGGAACAAATTAGATTGAACTGGTGGAGTCTGTACTTTTAGGGGCCAGGTGGGGGCAGTAGAGGGTTGCTGACAAGCTGAGAGACTCTGAAAAGGTAGAATGTCAGCAAAGGGGTTAAAAGGGGCTATACTCACTGTAGGTCCAGGGATTAGATCCTGGATCCTGGCTAGGAGGGACTGAAGCCAAGGCCATCTACGGGAGAGAATACTGCTTTAAAAAATGAAAGTTCTGACACAGTACAGCTTTGAAGTCACACCATGCTGTTTGAATCCTGACTCTGAATTCAGGCAAGTTATTCGAACTTTGTAAGACTCAGTTTTCACATACGTAAATTGTGGATGATAGTAGTTATTTTTTCAGCTAATGCATGTAAGAGCTTGTCACATAGACTGAATGTTCACTATTATATTTTAATGTCATTGGGAAAGCATCAGGAGTGGTCTCTTTCCTTTTGAAGCAGTAGATATAGGCTACAGGTCTTAGCATGCACAGCTGTTTAAAGCAGCCTCTACAAAGCTTGAGATGCTCCCTTTGGGCTTAAGTCCTAAAAATTTCCACGGAATAAAATGTAAGCTTCAACTTGTAGGTTGTGAATATTGTTTAAGTCAACAAAACTTTCATTTATATTTAGCTTTTAATCAACTTTTTATGATGTATGTATTTTGTGTATTAATTAATTACTTTGTATGTTGGTACAGCAACACAAGTATATAATAAACTCATGCATGTGTATGTATTTTGAGAATGAACCACAGTTTTTTTAGTGATGGGGTATGTGTAATCACAGAACTCTGCAGACAGCTGCTATGTGGCTAGTCTAGGTATGCAAGGTCGAGATCACAACAACATTGTCTGGGGCCTTCACTCTGTCTCTCAGCTCTTATTTTGGGCACGATGGCAAATGGAGGCCTAACTCTTACTTTTCCAACTTTACACCCAGAGGCCAAAGACTCTGGTGGTAGCACAAAAGTCCTGGGGAGACTGATTTGGTTGGGTTCCATTCCATAGTCTGAGCCAGTCACTCAGGCCAGGGAATGGAATATTCTGGCCACCTGGATTAGGTCATGTTCTCGGGGAAAAGGATGATATGAATCAATCGTAAGGGAACCATATGGCCAAGGTGTCTCCCAGCAAAGAGGAAGGACACACAGGGAAGTGGGCAGCAGGACACACAGCGGTCTGGGTGAGAGTGGGGCTTCCTCCCCCAGGACAGACCGCTCAGGAGAGGAAGGGTCCCAGCTAGAAGTGTTCAGTCCAAATGTGGGCATCAAACAGAAATGAGCTGCTGGGCTTAGTCATGGGCCAAGGAAAGTTTTATGTTAAATGTGCATAAAGGAACACTGCCGAGCCTAGGTGAAGATGGTGTCTGATACCCATGAACAAAAGGCTGGGATATAATTTCTCTTCAGGACTTCCTGTACTTTGTCTGATTGTGTCCTGTGATGTGCATCAAATTAGAGACTTTGGGATCAGAGTGGCCTTGCTTTTCATCTTAACTCTGCCACATGCTAGCTGTGTATATGCTGCCCAATTTACCAGAACCTCTGAATCTCACTTCTGTCATTTATTTCTCTCTGGCAGAGTTGTGGGGAAGATGAAATGAGAATACCTGTCATAGTTCCTAGTGCTTGATAAATAGGAACTATTATGGTGATGCTACTGATGCTTTTGTTTTCCTTTCAGCCAGTTTGGCCAAATTTCTGTGGTGAAGGATGCAAGACTGATTCATCTTTGAAACCTCACTGAGCCCTCAGAGAGCCTGGCATGTAGTAAATGTTCAATAAGTCCTTGTTGAATGATCAATGAGGGAGGGACTGTAGCTTATTCTATGTCAAATCATTCCTGAGGGACTCCATTATGAAATGCTGCTTAGACTTTCAGTTCTACTGAAGGACAAATTAGTCTTTGACCAAGAAAATTATTTCTTAGTGGTTTCCCTCTTGCCTTGTGAAAAGTCGACCAGTATTACTACAGGGAAGCTTTTCAAAGTACTGAGATTTCTTCACTGGCTTTGAGAGCACATATTAGTATTTTTCATGGCTTCTTCTATTGCTTTATAAAAATATTTTGATCTGTATTCCCACACTGATTACACAAGAGCTGAATAAACAGTTCTCATTAATGTCAGCAAAGTCCCTCCCCAGCCCTCCTCACCCCCCTACCCCACCACCCCAGAAGGGATGAAAAGTCTGGCATGACTTGGGATTGTCTGGGCTACTTGGAAGAGTAACTTGGGAATAAAGGTTATGGGTTTTCTCGAGCCAGCTTTGAACTACTGTGACTCAGTGTGGAGGAAGTTGCCATGGAAAATCATTATACAGGCTGTTCATAGGACTTCCCTGGTGGTCCAGTGGTTAAGAACCTATCTTTCAGTGGGAATCATTGGTTTGATCTCTGGTTTGAGAAGATCCCATGTGCCACTGGCAACTGAGCTTGCTGGCCACAACTGTTGAGCCTGCATGCCACAACTAAGACCTGATGCAGCCAGATAGATAGTAAAAATAAAAAAAGACAGGCTGTTCTTTTGGGAAGTAGTGACCAAGAAACGGGGGTATACATTTGCCTATATGCTACTGCAGGATTTTTTTGTTGTTGGATTATAGTTGACTTACAATGTTGAGTTTCAGTGTACAGCAAAGTGATTCAGTTACACATATTTATCCTTTCCCATTATAGTTTATTACAAAATATCATATATAGCTCTGTGCTATACAGTAGGACCTTATTGTTTATCTATTTTATATATAATAGTTTGTATTGCAGGAATCATTTTTGACAGCTTTGTCTGGCCAAGAATCTGGTAGGCTGGAGCTTTTTCCCACAGTGAATAAAGAGGGTAACTTTCCCATAATACTATCAGAACTTCCAGCCTCTGAAAGTTAGAGTATCTGGGCTCTCATCTCAAACCGCATATTCCATGCTTACTGAAGAGAGAGCAATGATACTGGAAGGGCTGGCTAACTGCCCAGAGAAGACTCCTGTCACCTTGGTTCTGAGAATAAAACAGACAAATGAGGTTGGTGATTTCAGGGATAATTACTGACTTCAACCAAAGTCATTTTGGACTTTGTGTTTAAAGATCAGAAAGATTCTACCTGGGACTAGGAAGCGCCTTGGTTTAGTCCTCAGAGATGTCATCCCTCAGTTCAGGCACTGAGCAAGATAGAAAAGACTGAATTAAAACCATGAAACTGATGGACAGTATTGAGAAGTACAGTTCAAGAATGATATCATCAAAACAGTATCATAGGAGACCCCAGCCTCTGTCTCCCAACAAAGGAGATATATGACAGCGATATATGAATAGAAAGAGCTCTGAGAGAGCTCTGGAATCTACTTAAACTTTAGCAACACAGTTGAATAAAACCCCTGAGAATAACAGCTCAAAAAGGGGAAGAAGGCAGCTTCATCGTTTGTGTACATCATCCCATCTCCAAGCTGGGACTGCTCAGCGCCAAAAATGAACTTCCCAGGTAGGTAGGGCTAGCTTGCCTCAGAATAGGTCATGGGGGTGAGTGACCAGTTTCCCCAACCTTTCAGGACACTGCATGAATGTCCTCCATGTTTCACCCCACTCCAGCTGGCAGAGCCAATTCATAGAGAGATGGCTGGGAGTGAAGAGGAGAAGCAGGAGCTGCCAGGAGTAACCACGCAGCCGGAGTAATTATAGCTCTCAGTGACCTCATCTGCAGACAAACCTGACAGCTTTCCCCACTGGAAACCAAGGGCCAGCAGAGCTGCCTCTGACCCTCTGCAGACTTCATGGCTTTTGACCCACAGGTATTCACACGTTCACTGATGCCAGCTGCCCGAGTCCTTCTCCATTCACACCCCACAGCCCCAGCCCCCGCCGGGGCCCAGGATCTGNTTCTTCACTGGCTTTGAGAGCACATATTAGTATTTTTCATGGCTTCTTCTATTGCTTTATAAAAATATTTTGATCTGTATTCCCACACTGATTACACAAGAGCTGAATAAACAGTTCTCATTAATGTCAGCAAAGTCCCTCCCCAGCCCTCCTCACCCCCCTACCCCACCACCCCAGAAGGGATGAAAAGTCTGGCATGACTTGGGATTGTCTGGGCTACTTGGAAGAGTAACTTGGGAATAAAGGTTATGGGTTTTCTCGAGCCAGCTTTGAACTACTGTGACTCAGTGTGGAGGAAGTTGCCATGGAAAATCATTATACAGGCTGTTCATAGGACTTCCCTGGTGGTCCAGTGGTTAAGAACCTATCTTTCAGTGGGAATCATTGGTTTGATCTCTGGTTTGAGAAGATCCCATGTGCCACTGGCAACTGAGCTTGCTGGCCACAACTGTTGAGCCTGCATGCCACAACTAAGACCTGATGCAGCCAGATAGATAGTAAAAATAAAAAAAGACAGGCTGTTCTTTTGGGAAGTAGTGACCAAGAAACGGGGGTATACATTTGCCTATATGCTACTGCAGGATTTTTTTGTTGTTGGATTATAGTTGACTTACAATGTTGAGTTTCAGTGTACAGCAAAGTGATTCAGTTACACATATTTATCCTTTCCCATTATAGTTTATTACAAAATATCATATATAGCTCTGTGCTATACAGTAGGACCTTATTGTTTATCTATTTTATATATAATAGTTTGTATTGCAGGAATCATTTTTGACAGCTTTGTCTGGCCAAGAATCTGGTAGGCTGGAGCTTTTTCCCACAGTGAATAAAGAGGGTAACTTTCCCATAATACTATCAGAACTTCCAGCCTCTGAAAGTTAGAGTATCTGGGCTCTCATCTCAAACCGCATATTCCATGCTTACTGAAGAGAGAGCAATGATACTGGAAGGGCTGGCTAACTGCCCAGAGAAGACTCCTGTCACCTTGGTTCTGAGAATAAAACAGACAAATGAGGTTGGTGATTTCAGGGATAATTACTGACTTCAACCAAAGTCATTTTGGACTTTGTGTTTAAAGATCAGAAAGATTCTACCTGGGACTAGGAAGCGCCTTGGTTTAGTCCTCAGAGATGTCATCCCTCAGTTCAGGCACTGAGCAAGATAGAAAAGACTGAATTAAAACCATGAAACTGATGGACAGTATTGAGAAGTACAGTTCAAGAATGATATCATCAAAACAGTATCATAGGAGACCCCAGCCTCTGTCTCCCAACAAAGGAGATATATGACAGCGATATATGAATAGAAAGAGCTCTGAGAGAGCTCTGGAATCTACTTAAACTTTAGCAACACAGTTGAATAAAACCCCTGAGAATAACAGCTCAAAAAGGGGAAGAAGGCAGCTTCATCGTTTGTGTACATCATCCCATCTCCAAGCTGGGACTGCTCAGCGCCAAAAATGAACTTCCCAGGTAGGTAGGGCTAGCTTGCCTCAGAATAGGTCATGGGGGTGAGTGACCAGTTTCCCCAACCTTTCAGGACACTGCATGAATGTCCTCCATGTTTCACCCCACTCCAGCTGGCAGAGCCAATTCATAGAGAGATGGCTGGGAGTGAAGAGGAGAAGCAGGAGCTGCCAGGAGTAACCACGCAGCCGGAGTAATTATAGCTCTCAGTGACCTCATCTGCAGACAAACCTGACAGCTTTCCCCACTGGAAACCAAGGGCCAGCAGAGCTGCCTCTGACCCTCTGCAGACTTCATGGCTTTTGACCCACAGGTATTCACACGTTCACTGATGCCAGCTGCCCGAGTCCTTCTCCATTCACACCCCACAGCCCCAGCCCCCGCCGGGGCCCAGGATCTGTATTGGCACCCATCCCAGGCCTGTGAGGCCACTCAAGTTCAAGACATCAGCCTAGATTCCTGCAGCTGAACCCCTCTGCCGTGTGTGCGTTCAGGGAGAGGCCATTCTGCTGTGTACTGGCCTCACATTCATCACTGGCTTCCACTGCTGTGCATGTGTCCAAGGGGACATTGTCCAGCCATGGGAGAGCACACCAACTGCCAAACCCCTCTGCAAAAAAAACCAGGTGCACTTGTGGGCCTGAAGAAGGCCTTGTCTTCTGTCACTGCTTGCCCTGTGCTCACCTGCTGCTAGCCTTTCCAGCTGTGCGCTTGCAGAGCCCTGGCCTGGTCCCCGTAGCTAGCTCCACTGCTCTGCATCAGTGGTGAGAAGCAGCAGTCAAGGCCTGCGTAATGATAGCAGGGCATCTGCAGCTGCCAGCACGCCTGTAGTTGGCTCCAGGCTTTTCTGTCGGCTCTGTCCCCCACCACTGCGTGTGTGTCTGTCCATCAGCCCCTGCCACCACACAGGCCCCTGCAGCTGAGGTTGTGCATACCACGAGCTCCAGCCACTGCTGCTGCCCGCCCTGGTCCCTGGCTACTAGAGTAGAAGGCACCGCCTCAGACCTCGATAGTCCTTGCAGCTCCTGGACAGCCATGGTGCTCACCAAACGACACAGCTGCTGATGATCCGGATCCCAGGAGCCTGAGTAGAAGGTTTATCACAGTCCCCTGAACCCAGTGCTGCTATCCCATCCCCCCAGCACGTGGTGCTCTGCACAGTGGACCTGGGGTCACAGCACGCTCCAGTATGTCCCTCAAAGAAAGTGAAAGTGATAGTCACTCAGTCGAGTCTGACCCTTTGTGACCCCATGGACCATAGCCTGCCAGGCACTTCTGTNACCCATGAACAAAAGGCTGGGATATAATTTCTCTTCAGGACTTCCTGTACTTTGTCTGATTGTGTCCTGTGATGTGCATCAAATTAGAGACTTTGGGATCAGAGTGGCCTTGCTTTTCATCTTAACTCTGCCACATGCTAGCTGTGTATATGCTGCCCAATTTACCAGAACCTCTGAATCTCACTTCTGTCATTTATTTCTCTCTGGCAGAGTTGTGGGGAAGATGAAATGAGAATACCTGTCATAGTTCCTAGTGCTTGATAAATAGGAACTATTATGGTGATGCTACTGATGCTTTTGTTTTCCTTTCAGCCAGTTTGGCCAAATTTCTGTGGTGAAGGATGCAAGACTGATTCATCTTTGAAACCTCACTGAGCCCTCAGAGAGCCTGGCATGTAGTAAATGTTCAATAAGTCCTTGTTGAATGATCAATGAGGGAGGGACTGTAGCTTATTCTATGTCAAATCATTCCTGAGGGACTCCATTATGAAATGCTGCTTAGACTTTCAGTTCTACTGAAGGACAAATTAGTCTTTGACCAAGAAAATTATTTCTTAGTGGTTTCCCTCTTGCCTTGTGAAAAGTCGACCAGTATTACTACAGGGAAGCTTTTCAAAGTACTGAGATTTCTTCACTGGCTTTGAGAGCACATATTAGTATTTTTCATGGCTTCTTCTATTGCTTTATAAAAATATTTTGATCTGTATTCCCACACTGATTACACAAGAGCTGAATAAACAGTTCTCATTAATGTCAGCAAAGTCCCTCCCCAGCCCTCCTCACCCCCCTACCCCACCACCCCAGAAGGGATGAAAAGTCTGGCATGACTTGGGATTGTCTGGGCTACTTGGAAGAGTAACTTGGGAATAAAGGTTATGGGTTTTCTCGAGCCAGCTTTGAACTACTGTGACTCAGTGTGGAGGAAGTTGCCATGGAAAATCATTATACAGGCTGTTCATAGGACTTCCCTGGTGGTCCAGTGGTTAAGAACCTATCTTTCAGTGGGAATCATTGGTTTGATCTCTGGTTTGAGAAGATCCCATGTGCCACTGGCAACTGAGCTTGCTGGCCACAACTGTTGAGCCTGCATGCCACAACTAAGACCTGATGCAGCCAGATAGATAGTAAAAATAAAAAAAGACAGGCTGTTCTTTTGGGAAGTAGTGACCAAGAAACGGGGGTATACATTTGCCTATATGCTACTGCAGGATTTTTTTGTTGTTGGATTATAGTTGACTTACAATGTTGAGTTTCAGTGTACAGCAAAGTGATTCAGTTACACATATTTATCCTTTCCCATTATAGTTTATTACAAAATATCATATATAGCTCTGTGCTATACAGTAGGACCTTATTGTTTATCTATTTTATATATAATAGTTTGTATTGCAGGAATCATTTTTGACAGCTTTGTCTGGCCAAGAATCTGGTAGGCTGGAGCTTTTTCCCACAGTGAATAAAGAGGGTAACTTTCCCATAATACTATCAGAACTTCCAGCCTCTGAAAGTTAGAGTATCTGGGCTCTCATCTCAAACCGCATATTCCATGCTTACTGAAGAGAGAGCAATGATACTGGAAGGGCTGGCTAACTGCCCAGAGAAGACTCCTGTCACCTTGGTTCTGAGAATAAAACAGACAAATGAGGTTGGTGATTTCAGGGATAATTACTGACTTCAACCAAAGTCATTTTGGACTTTGTGTTTAAAGATCAGAAAGATTCTACCTGGGACTAGGAAGCGCCTTGGTTTAGTCCTCAGAGATGTCATCCCTCAGTTCAGGCACTGAGCAAGATAGAAAAGACTGAATTAAAACCATGAAACTGATGGACAGTATTGAGAAGTACAGTTCAAGAATGATATCATCAAAACAGTATCATAGGAGACCCCAGCCTCTGTCTCCCAACAAAGGAGATATATGACAGCGATATATGAATAGAAAGAGCTCTGAGAGAGCTCTGGAATCTACTTAAACTTTAGCAACACAGTTGAATAAAACCCCTGAGAATAACAGCTCAAAAAGGGGAAGAAGGCAGCTTCATCGTTTGTGTACATCATCCCATCTCCAAGCTGGGACTGCTCAGCGCCAAAAATGAACTTCCCAGGTAGGTAGGGCTAGCTTGCCTCAGAATAGGTCATGGGGGTGAGTGACCAGTTTCCCCAACCTTTCAGGACACTGCATGAATGTCCTCCATGTTTCACCCCACTCCAGCTGGCAGAGCCAATTCATAGAGAGATGGCTGGGAGTGAAGAGGAGAAGCAGGAGCTGCCAGGAGTAACCACGCAGCCGGAGTAATTATAGCTCTCAGTGACCTCATCTGCAGACAAACCTGACAGCTTTCCCCACTGGAAACCAAGGGCCAGCAGAGCTGCCTCTGACCCTCTGCAGACTTCATGGCTTTTGACCCACAGGTATTCACACGTTCACTGATGCCAGCTGCCCGAGTCCTTCTCCATTCACACCCCACAGCCCCAGCCCCCGCCGGGGCCCAGGATCTGTATTGGCACCCATCCCAGGCCTGTGAGGCCACTCAAGTTCAAGACATCAGCCTAGATTCCTGCAGCTGAACCCCTCTGCCGTGTGTGCGTTCAGGGAGAGGCCATTCTGCTGTGTACTGGCCTCACATTCATCACTGGCTTCCACTGCTGTGCATGTGTCCAAGGGGACATTGTCCAGCCATGGGAGAGCACACCAACTGCCAAACCCCTCTGCAAAAAAAACCAGGTGCACTTGTGGGCCTGAAGAAGGCCTTGTCTTCTGTCACTGCTTGCCCTGTGCTCACCTGCTGCTAGCCTTTCCAGCTGTGCGCTTGCAGAGCCCTGGCCTGGTCCCCGTAGCTAGCTCCACTGCTCTGCATCAGTGGTGAGAAGCAGCAGTCAAGGCCTGCGTAATGATAGCAGGGCATCTGCAGCTGCCAGCACGCCTGTAGTTGGCTCCAGGCTTTTCTGTCGGCTCTGTCCCCCACCACTGCGTGTGTGTCTGTCCATCAGCCCCTGCCACCACACAGGCCCCTGCAGCTGAGGTTGTGCATACCACGAGCTCCAGCCACTGCTGCTGCCCGCCCTGGTCCCTGGCTACTAGAGTAGAAGGCACCGCCTCAGACCTCGATAGTCCTTGCAGCTCCTGGACAGCCATGGTGCTCACCAAACGACACAGCTGCTGATGATCCGGATCCCAGGAGCCTGAGTAGAAGGTTTATCACAGTCCCCTGAACCCAGTGCTGCTATCCCATCCCCCCAGCACGTGGTGCTCTGCACAGTGGACCTGGGGTCACAGCACGCTCCAGTATGTCCCTCAAAGAAAGTGAAAGTGATAGTCACTCAGTCGAGTCTGACCCTTTGTGACCCCATGGACCATAGCCTGCCAGGCACTTCTGTCCATGGAATTCTCCAGGCAAGAGTACTGGAGTGGGTTGCCATTCACTTTCCTAGGGATCTTCACAGCGAATGGATTGAGTCCAGGTCTCTTGCACTGCAGGCAGATTATTTACTGTCTGACTCATTGGAGAAGAGAGTGACTACCCACTCCAGTCTTTTTGCCTAGAGGATTACATGGACAGAGTGTGTCCCTACCTGCAGGTAGGTCTTCCCTTACCAAAGTTAGTTAAATAAAATCTGGAAGATGTGATTGCTTCTTCAAATGTGCAGACAACCTATACAAGGCTACAAGAATCATAAAGAACCAGGAAAATAGGACTCCACCAAAAGATTACTGTAAGCCGCCAGTAAATAACACCATTCGCTCCCCCACCAAAAGGGAGATTCAGGAATTTCCTAATGAGGAATCCAAAATAATTGTTCTAAACATGTTCAGAGAACTATACGAGAACACAATTTAAGGATGTTAGGAAAACGGTACAAGAACAACATGAAACATTCAACAAAGAGAAAACATAAAGAACCAAATAGAAATTTGGGGGCTAAAGACTAATGACTGAACTGGAAAAAAAAAAAAAAGTAAAGCTGAAAAAGCAGGAAGGAATCACTGAGCTTGAAGACAGATCAATTGAAAACATCCAATTAAAGGAGCAAAAGGGAAAGAACAAAACAGTAAAGGGGATTGGATCAAGATGGCAACGTAGGAGGGTCCTGAACTCACTTGCTGCCGAGGACATAGCACATCTACAGCTACGCAGAGAATAGTTCCCTGTGAAAGAAACCCCAAACTAGCCGAGCAACTCCTACACATCAGCGAGGAAGGAAAAACTCACATCAAAATGGTAGGAGAGACTGACACAGCCTTCCCATGAATCCCACCCCTGGCACAGTGACTCACTCGGGAGGGAACTTACAACTCTGATTCTCTCTGAGGAACTCAGGGTTTGAAATTGCCACACCACCTCGTAAGAGCTGAAGCTGAGACTGGGCCCCTAGAGCATGTAGCTTTGAAAGCCAGCAGGGCTTGCATGCACGAAAGGCACAGGCTGACAACTAGTCTTAAAGGGTTGGGCAGGGCACTCCCAAGACCCAGTGCCAAGCACACACCTCACCTAACCCACTGCTGGATCCTTGTACGTGCTCCTGAATGCCTCTGTGAGAGCAAACCCCAGTAGGTAGGGAGTGTGCTTAGGAAATAGACCATGGCTGGTTGGCAAGTGGGAAGCCAAAATTGAGCTATAGCACCACCTTCTAGAATACAAAAGACAGGATTCAAATGGTCAGTATGGTGAATATTAAGAACCAGGTAAAGTACAAAAGCTGAGTTAGCATGTTTGCTACTTCAGAGGCAAAAGGCAAAAGCAGAAGTAACTGCGGACAATATGAAAAATCAAGGAAATACATTATCACTAAAAGAAAATAGTTCTTCCATACTAAAAACTCAAAGGCATGGAATATTATGGTCTAAATGATGAAGATTTGAAATAACTGTTATGAAGAAATTCAACAAATTACAAGAAAACTCAGAAAAGGCCATCCAATGAATAATGAATAAAATTAATGGACAGAAGTTCTTTACCACAGAGAATAAAAAGAACTAAATGAATTCTGGAGCTGAACTATTCAGTGAATGAGACTAAGTGTGCAATACAGAGCATCTGTAGCAGGGCAGAGCAGATGAAAGAAAGCAGCAACTTGGAGGATAGGAACAGAAAAATAGTTCCCTCTCATCTTCTAACTGTATTAAGATTAAACAAAAAAAGGAAGAAAGCCTATAAGAGCTGTCAATTTCCATCAGAAGGGCAAACATCTGAATAATCGGAGTTCTGGAAGAGAAGGAGGAGGCTGAGGGTTTTTTATTTGAAGGGAAAACCCATGTGAAAGAAAATAGTGAAATAAACCTGTTTACAAGGATGACTGGGGTATTTCCCATGAATGAAGTATCAAGAAACAGTTTCAGATGACATGCCTAGAAATGGGTTAAGTATGATTTAGATTATGGAAATCTTTGGAAGTAAGTCTCTCCATTACCATGAGATTCCACTCAGAGATGGTAATCTGGTATTTGTACAGAGTTCTAAAGTTTTCAAAGCATTTTCATACACGTCTTTCATTTTAGGTGTATAGCAGTCCTGAATGGTCTGTAGAGCACATATTCCCCTGTGACAGATAACTGAACTGAAACTCACAAAGGCCCAATAGACTTGCCCAAGATAATGTATCCAGTTAAAGGCAGAGCTTTGCCTAGAAGCGGATTCAGAATACATTTTCTCTAGTTCTGTTTTAGCATGACCAGCAGATGTCATCTTCTCCTTTGACCTGGACCAGTTTTTAGATGACTCAGATGTTCAGAAAAGGGGCAGAATCTGCCATGGTGATGATTCCAGTCTATTATGGTATTTAGAGGAATAGCTTGGGGCTAACAGTGGGAGAATGGTGACTGCTGCTTCTTTCCTATGGGAGGAACAGGACAGTTTAAATTGACTTGAAGGTGAACATTTCTTCCTTAAAATCTTTGTTTTGTAAAAAGAGAAACCCTTTGGTTGCAGCCTTGTGCAGGGTAATTATGGCTTGAATCAATTGAGCTCTTGGTGGATAGTTTTATTTCCCCAAAATTATGCTTGGAGAATTTTAAATGACCACACTTTCTCAAAATATCAGTAAGTAGAAAATGAACAAAGCAAATTCCAATTAATTTTCTGGATCTAATATTGCAGTGATGTTTCTTAGTTGAGTAAAAATATATTTAATCAGNCCAAAATTATGCTTGGAGAATTTTAAATGACCACACTTTCTCAAAATATCAGTAAGTAGAAAATGAACAAAGCAAATTCCAATTAATTTTCTGGATCTAATATTGCAGTGATGTTTCTTAGTTGAATAAAAATATATTTAATCAGAACATAAGTACGTAGGAGAATAGTCAAAGACAGCTCTATTGGAATTAAGGCTTTATGTTTCTTTTATTATTTATTTTTTGCACCAACAGATACTCACTAGGTAGTATTTCCTGTGAATCATATCTATGGGTAGCACAGGTATTCCTAATTTTTGGAGGGCTCTTGTTTTCCATTTATAAAGCTGCCTTAGAGTGGGTAGTTCCTGTCTTCTGCTAGGGGCCATTTGCCATAAGGGCAATCAGTGTTTCACATCCAAGAAGGAACATTTGTTTGTAGTAATCACTGCCAGGGGACTTGGGAAAGTGTTTAAGATAAAACAATATTCATGATTCTCTGTTTTTCCTCAAAACCAAGAGCTGTTTCTCATTAGGTATTCTGCCAGCAACACAGGCAGGGGACTGACCCTTACTATCTCAGTCATTTCTTCAGAACTAGACCAGATTTTCTCACCTGGTTCATGACTTTATGGAGAACCTTGAAAGACTCCTCTTACTTGATTCTCAGAGTGGTCTGGATTCTACTTGTGAGTCCACCTGGAGTAGGGGAAACATTGGTCATAAAGACTTGTATTCCTCTGGGTCAACTGAATTATACAGAGTATATTTACTGAGAATAGCAGAAAGCATCTTAACTGGCAGTTGTGGACCAAAGCATCGTCCTGGGGTGAGGACAGGACTTAGAGCTGGAGAAGGCTAAGGTCCAAGAGCTGAAATGATACTATAACCAAGAAACAGAGTCAGGAGCTGGGAGACTGAGGATAATTTGGTAGTTGAGTAGGAGGTAGGTTCAAGTATGTGATTTAGGATAGAGCTGTGAATAAGAAGACTCTCTGGAAGCCTGCAGAGACATTTTGGAGAAGAGTTCAAAGAAAAGAGTAACTGCATTGAAAAAAAGAAAAAACATCTAAGGAGAGAGTTGAAAAACACCTCCTGTATGGGCTCAACAGTGGACAACCATTCAAGTCGATGATGATGTAGACACTGCTTCTGAGTTAACTGCACCCAGACATCTGGAGAAGATGATACATGAGAGGGTCAACATGATGGCAAAACTAAGCTCTGGGCCTTCCCTGGAGGTCCAGGGGTTAAGACTCCATGTTTCCACAACAGGGAGCGCAGAGGGCACTGTATCCCTGTCAGGAGCTAAGATCCCACATGCCACACAGCTTGGCCCAAAGGACCCCCAAAACAAAACAAAAAAAACCCTCAAAGCAAAGAAACCAAAACAGAACCCCCCCACATAAACAACAAAACCAAGCTCTGGGTAAACACAGACGTGAGCCTAAGTGTTCTTTTTTTTCAGGCTGTGTGTGAGATGTGAAATTGAACAGGGATTTCATTCTCTTAATTAGGCTTGAGGCTTTTCTAGACAAAAATTCACCAGATTGGAGTCACTAGCAATACACAAATGGTTTCGACTCTCAGTGAGGCAGACAGCTGTCTCTCTGGATCTTTCTAATGTCTCTCCATGGACTGTCCTCTACAGAACTTCCCTCAGCCCATAAAGTTGAATGTTTACTCCTTTAAGAGGAAAAAACCAGGATTTTCAGTAAAGCTTTTCTCTCCTCAACTCCTCATCTCTTTGCATTTCATTCAATTCTAATACCAGGTGCTTTAGTTCTAGACTATGTTTGCATTTTTATACAAGCAATTTATCATAGTGTCAGAGCTGGAAAGATCAAAGTCACGTTATGTAAAAACATTTTGTGGATTAGACAATGTAGGCCCGTAGTATTTACTCACAGTCATTGATTGTGGAGCTGTGTTCAGAACCCAGATGCTCTGATTTCATTACCCCATATGTAAGATATAGGAAATAATTTATTTCAAAGGAAATGATAAAGAAATGCATAGCAAATATGGGGATGCCACCAGAGTGTAGAAAAGGTGATTGTTTTCCTGTTTGGAATTTGGATTACTGATATAGATGTGGAAATTTTAACTTTTCATGGCTAGTTGAAAAGCAACTGATACAGTGTTTTCAAAAATGAAAAAGCAGCACTTATTTGCCCTAAGAACTGGTCAGTCCACTTACTAGTTAAAATAAGTTTTAAGAAAAGATTTCTTGTCAACCACATTTCTTTATTTTATAACAAACTACTGTTTTCTCATTCCTGTACTATATTTTCCCCAAACCCCTCAGATTTGAGAGGTCATCATCTTGAAACTAACTGGATCAAACTTGCTGACTTCACCTCTGTGATTTCTAGCACTGACACCCAGTCTCATTTCTAGTTGTTTATATTTGCCTTTATGCCGTAGCTTGTGTAACAGGAGTAGGGGAGGTAAGTAGATGAAACGTGTTTCTGGAAAATGCAAGCACCCCAGTGTTCATAGCAGAATTATACCATTGCCAAGATATGGAAGCAACCTAAATGTCCATCAGCAGATGAATGGATAAAGAAGATGTAGTACATATATACAAAGGAATATTAGCCATAGAAAAGGACAAAAGAATGCCATATGCAGCAANCTGTCAATTTCCATCAGAAGGGCAAACATCTGAATAATCGGAGTTCTGGAAGAGAAGGAGGAGGCTGAGGGTTTTTTATTTGAAGGGAAAACCCATGTGAAAGAAAATAGTGAAATAAACCTGTTTACAAGGATGACTGGGGTATTTCCCATGAATGAAGTATCAAGAAACAGTTTCAGATGACATGCCTAGAAATGGGTTAAGTATGATTTAGATTATGGAAATCTTTGGAAGTAAGTCTCTCCATTACCATGAGATTCCACTCAGAGATGGTAATCTGGTATTTGTACAGAGTTCTAAAGTTTTCAAAGCATTTTCATACACGTCTTTCATTTTAGGTGTATAGCAGTCCTGAATGGTCTGTAGAGCACATATTCCCCTGTGACAGATAACTGAACTGAAACTCACAAAGGCCCAATAGACTTGCCCAAGATAATGTATCCAGTTAAAGGCAGAGCTTTGCCTAGAAGCGGATTCAGAATACATTTTCTCTAGTTCTGTTTTAGCATGACCAGCAGATGTCATCTTCTCCTTTGACCTGGACCAGTTTTTAGATGACTCAGATGTTCAGAAAAGGGGCAGAATCTGCCATGGTGATGATTCCAGTCTATTATGGTATTTAGAGGAATAGCTTGGGGCTAACAGTGGGAGAATGGTGACTGCTGCTTCTTTCCTATGGGAGGAACAGGACAGTTTAAATTGACTTGAAGGTGAACATTTCTTCCTTAAAATCTTTGTTTTGTAAAAAGAGAAACCCTTTGGTTGCAGCCTTGTGCAGGGTAATTATGGCTTGAATCAATTGAGCTCTTGGTGGATAGTTTTATTTCCCCAAAATTATGCTTGGAGAATTTTAAATGACCACACTTTCTCAAAATATCAGTAAGTAGAAAATGAACAAAGCAAATTCCAATTAATTTTCTGGATCTAATATTGCAGTGATGTTTCTTAGTTGAATAAAAATATATTTAATCAGAACATAAGTACGTAGGAGAATAGTCAAAGACAGCTCTATTGGAATTAAGGCTTTATGTTTCTTTTATTATTTATTTTTTGCACCAACAGATACTCACTAGGTAGTATTTCCTGTGAATCATATCTATGGGTAGCACAGGTATTCCTAATTTTTGGAGGGCTCTTGTTTTCCATTTATAAAGCTGCCTTAGAGTGGGTAGTTCCTGTCTTCTGCTAGGGGCCATTTGCCATAAGGGCAATCAGTGTTTCACATCCAAGAAGGAACATTTGTTTGTAGTAATCACTGCCAGGGAACTTGGGAAAGTGTTTAAGATAAAACAATATTCATGATTCTCTGTTTTTCCTCAAAACCAAGAGCTGTTTCTCATTAGGTATTCTGCCAGCAACACAGGCAGGGGACTGACCCTTACTATCTCAGTCATTTCTTCTGAACTAGACCAGATTTTCTCACCTGGTTCATGACTTTATGGAGAACCTTGAAAGACTCCTCTTACTTGATTCTCAGAGTCGTCTGGATTCTACTTGTGAGTCCACCTGGAGTAGGGGAAACATTGGTCATAAAGACTTGTATTCCTCTGGGTCAACTGAATTATACAGAGTATATTTACTGAGAATAGCAGAAAGCATCTTAACTGGCAGTTGTGGATCAAATCATCGTCCTGGGGTGAGGACAGGACTTAGAGCTGGAGAAGGCTAAGGTCCAAGAGCTGAAATGATACTATAACCAAGAAACAGAGTCAGGAGCTGGGAGACTGAGGATAATTTGGTAGTTGAGTAGGTGATAGGTTCAAGTATGTGATTTAGGATAGAGCTGTGAATAAGAAGACTCTCTGGAAGCCTGCAGAGACATTTTGGAGAAGAGTTCAAAGAAAAGAGTAACTGCATTGAAAAAAAGAAAAAATATCTTCTAAGGAGAGAGTTAAAAAACACCTCCTGTATGGGCTCAACAGTGGACAACCATTCAAGTTGATGATGGAGACACTGCTTCTGAGTTAACTGCACCCAGACATCTGGAGAAGATGATACATGAGAGGGTCAACATGATGGCAAAACCGAGCTCTGGGCCTTCCCTGGAGGTCCAGGGGTTAAGACTCCATGTTTCCACAACAGGGAGCGCAGAGGGCACTGGATCCGTCAGGAGCTAAGATCCCACATGCCACACAGCTTGGCCCAAAGGACCCCCAAAACAAAAAAAACAAACCCCTCAAAGCAAAGAAACCAAAACAGAACCCCCCCACATAAACAACAAAACCAAGCTCTGGGTAAACACAGACGTGAGCCTAAGTGTTCTTTTTTTTCAGGCTGTGTGTGAGATGTGAAATTGAACAGGGATTTCATTCTCTTAATTAGGCTTGAGGCTTTTCTAGACAAAAATTCACCAGATTGGAGTCACTAGCAATACACAAATGGTTTCGACTCTCAGTGAGGCAGACAGCTGTCTCTCTGGATCTTTCTAATGTCTCTCCATGGACTGTCCTCTGCAGAACTTCCCTCAGCCCATAAAGTTGAATGTTTACTCCTTTAAGAGGAAAAAACCAGGATTTTCAGTAAAGCTTTTCTCTCCTCAACTCCTCATCTCTTTGCATTTCATTCAATTCTAATACCAGGTGCTTTAGTTCTAGACTATGTTTGCATTTTTATACAAGCAATTTATCATAGTGTCAGAGCTGGAAAGATCAAAGTCACGTTATGTAAAAACATTTTGTGGATTAGACAATGTAGGCCCGTAGTATTTACTCACAGTCATTGATTGTGGAGCTGTGTTCAGAACCCAGATGCTCTGATTTCATTACCCCATATGTAAGATATAGGAAATAATTTATTTCAAAGGAAATGATAGGGAAATGCATAGCAAATATGGGGATGCCACCAGAGTGTAGAAAAGGTGATTGTTTTCCTGTTTGGAATTTGGATTACTGATATAGATGTGGAAATTTTAACTTTTCATGGCTAGTTGAAAAGCAACTGATACAGTGTTTTCAAAAATGAAAAAGCAGCACTTATTTGCCCTAAGAACTGGTCAGTCCACTTACTAGTTAAAATAAGTTTTAAGAAAAGATTTCTTGTCAACCACATTTCTTTATTTTATAACAAACTACTGTTTTCTCATTCCTGTACTATATTTTCCCCAAACCCCTCAGATTTGAGAGGTCATCATCTTGAAACTAACTGGATCAAACTTGCTGACTTCACCTCTGTGATTTCTAGCACTGACACCCAGTCTCATTTCTAGTTGTTTATATTTGCCTTTATGCCGTAGCTTGTGTAACAGGAGTAGGGGAGGTAAGTAGATGAAACGTGTTTCTGGAAAATGCAAGCACCCCAGTGTTCATAGAAGAATTATAGCATTGCCAANGACACCCAGTCTCATTTCTAGTTGTTTATATTTGCCTTTATGCCGTAGCTTGTGTAACAGGAGTAGGGGAGGTAAGTAGATGAAACGTGTTTCTGGAAAATGCAAGCACCCCAGTGTTCATAGCAGAATTATACCATTGCCAAGATATGGAAGCAACCTAAATGTCCATCAGCAGATGAATGGATAAAGAAGATGTAGTACATATATACAAAGGAATATTAGCCATAGAAAAGGACAAAAGAATGCCATATGCAGCAACGTGGATGGACCTAGAGAGTGTCATACTCAATGAAGTAAGGCAGATATACAGAAGGACAAATATATAACATCACTTATATGTGGAATCTAAGAAAAGGATATAAATGAACTTATTTATAAAACAGAAATGGAGTCACAGATGTAGAATCTAGCCTTTTGGTTACCAGGGGGAGAGAGTTGGGGAAAGATAAATTGGGAGATTGGGATTGACATATACACACTACTTTATATAAAATAGTCAGGACTTACTGTATAGCACAGGGACCTGTGCCCAATACTTGGTAGTGACCTACATGGGAAAAGAATCTTAAAAAGGTGGATATATGTATATACATAACTGATGCACTTTGCTGCACAGCAGAAACTAACACAACATTGTAAGTCAACTATGCTCAATAAAAATTAAAAACATAAAGGCTCCCAAATAAGCTCCCAAATAAGCTCAGAATTTGAATCCTGATTCCATCCTCTACTATTGGTGGTTTGGTTTAGTCACTCAGTCGTGTCTGACTCTTATGACCCCATGGACTGTAGCCTGCCAGGCTCCTCTGTCCATGGGATTCTCCAGGCAAGAATACTGGAGTGGGTTGCCATTTCCCTCAGCAAGTTATATGACCTAGGTTTATGTTTCCTTATTTGTAAAACAGGGATGAAAATAAAAATGCCATAAAATAGCAATCTCATAGGATTGTTCTGAGGATTAAAGGGTTGGTATCTGGCACATAGTAAGTGCTCAGTAAATGATGACTATTATAGTAGTATTTAGTAGAGGTATGATACTGAATCTTTTGGTCAGTTTGCTTAAAAAGGTAGCAGGAAAAAATAAATTAGTAAGGACAGTGATATGTCAATATTGAGACAAATTCTTATAAGTCAGANAAATAGCAATCTCATAGGATTGTTCTGAGGATTAAAGGGTTGGTATCTGGCACATAGTAAGTGCTCAGTAAATGATGACTATTGTAGTAGTATTTAGTAGAGGTATGATACTTAATCTTTTGGTCAGTTTGCTTAAAAAGGTAGCAGGAAAAAGTAAATTAGTAAGGACAGTGATATGTCAATATTGAGACAAATTCTTATAAGTCAGAGTTTCAACATCAGCACGATTGACAATTTGGACTGAATAGTTCTTTGTTGTGGGGCTATCTGGTCTTGTAGAATGTTTAGCAGCATCTTTGGCCTGTACTGACCACATGCCAATTATGACAACTAAAAATATTTCCAGACATGGCCAGATATTCCCTAGAGGGCAAATTGTTCCCTAGTGAAACCACTTTTACAATAATATAGCTGTAGTTGATGACTAGTAAGCCGTGATATAATCTTTTATTTTTATTTATTTATTATTTTNGAATAGTTCTTTGTTGTGGGGCTATCTGGTCTTGTAGAATGTTTAGCAGCATCTTTGGCCTGTACTGACCACATGCCAATTGTGACAACTAAAAATATTTCCAGACATGGCCAGATGTTCCCTAGAGGGCAAATTGTTCCCTAGTGAAAACCACTTTTACAATAATATAGCTGTAGTTGATGACTAGTAAGCTGTGATATAATCTTTTATTTTTATTTATTTATTATTTTTTTTAAAAACTGATTTAATGAACATTAAACTTGGATTTTCAAAGACTGGCTAAGCAAAACAGTATATCTGACACTTGAAAAATCTTAACTCATCCATACACATACATCCACATAATGTGGGCCTGCATAATCATTTTCTGAACCCTAAAACTGAGGAGGCCTGAGTGTGAAAACAAAATAAGGTCTTAGGCTCACACATCTAGTGAACTGCATAGAACATTTTAGGATGGTTCCTGCCCGCCTGCCTTGTAAGTATCACTTGCTGTTTATTCACAACAATATCATTTAGTCTAGATGTACTCTTTAGTTGCTTCTGGGAGCATGAGCGTTGGAGTCAAACCTGAGCTTGGATCCCAGTTCTGTCTCTTATTTGCCATGTGACATTGGGTAATTTAATCTCAGGCTCTTCATCTGTAATGGTAACGGTGACTATCTGCTTGCCTGGGTCATGTGACACACACCCACAGCATTGTGCCAGGCAGTCAGGACTCACTCTATGTTAGTCTCTGTTCTTCCTCCCTTCTTTCCCCTTCCCCTAAGGTGGGTTGTGAAAGTAGGGGGACCAAGGGATTGAGCAGGTGGACTTTCTCGTCTGTATTCTAACTCCTTACCTGGTACCAGAGTCTTGTGAGCTCCATAAATGTAAAGAAGGTGAACATTTCAGGTTTAGCCAGAAGAAACACCTAAAAGCTTTGTAACTGAGACCTCTAAGAACATGTATGTATTTATACATATACATGTATAAATGTATACATGTATATACATGTATTTATACATATACATGTATACATATACATTTATNTGGATCCCAGTTCTGTCTCTTATTTGCCATGTGACATTGGGTAATTTAATCTCAGGCTCTTCATCTGTAATGGTAACGGTGCCTATCTGCTTGCCTGGGTCATGTGACACACACCCACAGCATTGTGCCAGGCAGTTAGGACTCACTCTATGTTAGTCTCTGTTCTTCCTCCCTTCTTTCCCCTTCCCCCAAGGTGGGTTGTGAAAGTAGGGGGACCAAGGGATTGAGCAGGTGGACTTTCTGGTCTGTATTCTAACTCCTTACCTGGTACCAGAGTCTTGTGAGCTCCATAAATGTAAAGAAGGTGAGCATTTCAGGTTTAGCCAGAAGAAACACCTAAAAGCTTTGTAACTGAGACCTCTAAGAATATGTATGTATTTATACACATATACAGTACACTGCTCAAGTCATTTGATGTGTGCCTTTGTACTGTATTTCAACTGGCATCCTGAAAAGTGATCCATTTTGGGGAACTGAGGCAACCATAGATATATCCTCAGACCATTTTACAGCTCTGTGGAGTGACTGGGGGGATGGTCACAATTCTTTATGGAGCTGACCCTACACTCTTGAAGATCTCTCAGCTCGAACCGCTGCTGTCAACCGATAGCAAGCGTGCAACTCTGCATCTGGACCCTGCCTGCCAGTCTGGACAAGGTGCTTTTGTAGCACAATATAGGTAGGAGGATTGAGCCGTGGATGGTTGGGGGAAAGGCAGCCTGTTAGATAACACTTAGGGAGGCGCGAGGCTGTCAGCTTAAGTGTGGGAAAAGGAGCATCACGACGCTGCCGCAGTCGAAACGGCTCCGAAGGGCTTGCTGGGAAGCTCCATAAATAGAACCACATTGCATATGGAGACTTAGGGATGGCTCAGGAGACGTCAGGTGGGGAGACNGCAACTCTGCATCTGGACCCTGCCTGCCAGTCTGGACAAGGTGCTTTTGTAGCACAATATAGGTAGGAGGATTGAGCCGTGGATGGTTAGGGGAAAGGCAGCCTGTTAGATAACGCTTAGGGAGGCGCGAGGCTGTCAGCTTAAGTGTGGGAAAAGGAGCATCACGACACTGCCGCAGTCGAAACGGCTCCGAAGGGCTTGGTGGGAAGCTCCATAAATAGAACCACGTTGCATATGGAAACTTAGGGATGGCTCAGGAGACGTCAGGTGGGGAGACAGGGGTGAGTACCAGACTGTCTTCTCCACTTCGTTGCTCAATAGCAGTCTAAAAATCACTGCGTCAGTTTCTACCTCTATAAAGCTTAACTCTGTCTACTTCTAAAGATGTCATGATCAGAGAAGGCAACGCATGTAAACTGAAACCCTGAGCGTGGGAGGTGTTAGGTTTCGACGTGAGGCCACGAAACAGTCAAGAAACAAGCACCTGTTGCCAGTCCCAGTAATGGTGACCCATGTAATGCAGGCGTGTGTGCCTGGAGGTGGACATGAATCGTTGATACCTTTTCAACTCTGTGAATTAATTTTTATTCCCATTTTGCTGTTAGGTGATTTGTTCAAGGAACTCAGTCCTGCCCATTTCCAGAGGTTATATTCTTCTCACCAGCTTACATGCCTCTTCTAAATTTCTTGTACATTCATAGACTGTCAGTATGGCAAGTCTAAAGTATGACTTATTTTTCTACTCAGTTCTGTACTTTCCCACCTTAGAAATGCACACAAGCTTTGGGCTGGCAAAGCTGTTATAAATGCCAGTCTGGAGACTGGCTTTCTGATTTTCCATGTGAGTTTTAACCATGCAGGATTCCGGCCTCCTTGCCATGGCTTCTGGGGGGCAGCTTAGAAGGCCCCTGTGCAGAGTCTCCCTTACACACGGGAAACCGCCGCAGCTGCCACAGGGCTAAGGATGGGGGAGAGGGAGTATCATTGTTCTATCATTGCTGTAGCAAACCACCGCAAATTAGCCACCTGAATCAATACAAACGTATTATTTTACAGTTCTGTACGTCAGCAGTCTGACATGCATTTCACTAGACTGACATCAAGGTGTCGGCGGGGCTGCATTCATTTTTATAGGCTCTAGATGAGAATCTATTTTCTTATCTTTTTCAGCTTCTAGACACAGTCCTCATTCCTGGGCTCACAAACCTCCTCCACCTTCACAGCTAACAATCTGCTTTTCCACCATCATGTTTCTCTACTTACAAGGGTTCCATGATAGATTGGTTCCACCTGGGTAATTCAATCTCCTCTCCCCTTCTCAAAAGTCCTTGTTGCCACGTAAGGTAGTATACTCACAAAGTCTGAGAATTAGGATGAGGGCGTCTTTGGAGCATTATTCTGCCTACCATAACCCCCATTCAGATTGCAATATAACAAGCATAAACAGGTTTGGGAACAAAAATACAACTAACTTATTAGAGGAGCAGAAATGTGTGGCTTATATACAAGGAGAAGCTGACTGGCCCACATACTGTAACTGCTTGGTACGCATTGTCATCTCAGTGTTTTATGGACGTGTGAAATGTTAAATGGGAGTCAGTTAATAGAATGTCTATTGCTGTTCAGCAGGGCAGGTGTGGGAAGCTGAGTGTGACGGTATTGTCAGGAACTTGAGTACTGTTGTTTTAGCCTCCAGGGAAAAAACAATTACAAACTATCCCTTGACCCCATATGGTGGTTTAGTTGCTAAGACACGTCCAACTCTTGTAACCCCATGGACTATAGCCTGCCAGGCTCCTCTGTCCATAGGATTTTCCATGCAATACTAGAGTGGGTTGCCATTTCCTTCTCTAGGGGATCTTTCCAACCCAGGGTTTGAACCCGAGTCTCCTGCACTGAAGGCAGATTCTTCACTGACTGAGCTACCAGGGAAGCCCTGACTTCATATAGAAGTGAAGTAAGAGAACTTGCTGGTCTTCAGGGCCTTGAGGTGAGAAGTTTGATGGTTATTGAAGGTGACTGATAGGGAGCTGGAAAGTAACAGGAGTAAACAGGTCTTTAAAATTTTGAACTAGCCTCAGTAATCTTTCCTATGAAGATGTCTTTTTCCCTCTCCTCAGCCAGAGGTTTTAACGTTTTGTGTGTGCTCACTCAGTCATGTCTGGCTCTTTGCAACCCCATGGAGTGTAGCCTGCCAGGTTCCTCTGTCCTTGGGATTTCCCAGGCAAGAATATTGGCGTGGGTTACCATTTCCTTCTCCAGGGGATCTTCCTGACTCAGGGATCTAACCCACATCTTTTGTGTCTCCTGCACTGGCAGGTTGATTCTTTACCACTGAACCACCAGAGAAACCCTCAACAGTTTCTGAGTTCCAAATTCTCCATGTGTACCTGTCTCACTTGTAGTTCTCATAACCTGGGGTTGTAATTATTTAGTTTTACACTCAGACAGGGTGCCCCTTGAGGACAGATTCTGTATCTGATTTACTGTTGCACCCCATGATCTGGTTCAGTGTCTGTTATAGAATGAGGGAGTGAGGGCATGCAAAATCTGGAGGATTGTCACCCATGGTTATCAGCCAGGGTTGAAAACATAGTCCTCCATAGAAGTAGAGGGATCCACTTAGTGTCTCATGAGGGGCTGGAAATGGTGCTTGGCAATGGAGGTTTAGATTAGGATCAGCTTTTGGGGATTCCTTGGTGGTTCAGTGGTCAAGATTCCACACTTCCATTGCAGGGGGCACAAGTTTGATCCCTGGTTGGGGAACTAAGATACCATGCAGTGCAGTTAAAAAAAGAACAGCTTTTATTGGTGTGGGGAAATGGCTGTCTTCCAGATCAGTTCTGTAGGGGACTGTAGGAGTCTGTTGTGCTGGTTGGTTTTCATTGTGTCTTGTTTAAAGGCAGATTCAGTTGACTAGTGCAGCCGACACTGGTGGAGCTAGAGACAGCCAACAAGGTTGCTGTGTGATGATGCAGATGTGTAATTCTTTTAAGCATAGGGTTGTTAGTTGTGATTTGCAATAATCACATAAGCTAGTGAAACACCTAATGCCCCTTTTCTTTTTGAATATGTTTAATGAAGGAGACATGGCCTACTATTAATAGAATTAAACAGAGTTGCTTTAAAACGTGTGTTATTTCAGGGTCATTGTTCTTGCCAGTGGTGCAAACCAGCTCAGATTATTGTTCACAGGGTGGGATGGACTACAGTTGTAGTGTATGGATGGTAACCTTATAACAGTTGCAGGCTTGACACTAGACTGCATTTTTTTCTACCACTTTGCATTTGGAAGGGGTCTGAAATCATTTTAGGGCTTCTCCAGTGACTCAGTGGTAAAGAATCTGCCTCTGGTGCAGGAGATGCAGGAGCCACTAGTTCAATCCTTGGGTCGGGAAGATCCCTGGAGAAGGAAAGTGCAACCCACTCCAGTATTCTTGCTTGGAAAATGCTATGGACAGAGGAGCCTGGCCTGCTATAGTCCACGGAGTCGCAAAGAGTTGGACATGCCTGAGCGACTAAACCACTGCTAAACTCATTTTGGAAATAGTCCAGGTATATTTTGTGTGCTCAATAGGGGTGTCTCTGCTGAAATCAGTGTAAAGTACCGTGCAATTTTATCACCATTCTTGGTCTGATTATTCTTGTCCTCAATTCATTTGAGTATTTATCTGAGATTGGTTAATGTTACTTCATCTCTTTCATCTTGGCTTTGTGGTATTTGATTTGTATGCATTCTCAATAGTTTGGCCTCCTGGTAGTTCTGAGTCAAATGTAGCAGGAAAGGATGAAAAATAGCTTTACTGTTGCAACTTATTTTCTTAATCAGCATTTATGAGTGAAAAAGTAGGAGAAACCACAGCTGACTCCCTGAAATTTGTCTCGAGGCTAAACTGCTTAATCCTTTGGAGACAGCCAAATATAAGAATTATCTGCCACAGCAAAATCCTACAAANGAAGCAGTTGAGAAGAAAAAGAAGAAGAAGAAGGTGAGAAGAAGAAGAAGGTGAGAAAAAAAGAGAAGGAGAGAAGGAGAAGAAGAAGACGACGAAGGTCAGAAGAAGAAGAAAAAGAAGAAGAAGAGGGTGAGAAGAAAAAGAAGAAGGTGAAAAGAAGAAGAAGGTGAGAAGAAAAAGAAGAAGGTTAGAAGAAGAAGAAGAAGAAGGTAAAAAAAGAAGAATGTGAGAAGAAGAAGTTGACAAGAAGAAGAAAAAGAGGAAGAACAAAAAGAAGGTGAGAAGAAGAATAAAAAGTTGAGATGAAGAAGAAGAATTTGACAAGAAGAAAAAAGAAGATGAGGAGAAGAAGAAAAAGATGAAGATGGTGAGAAGAAAAAAAGAAGTAGGTGAGAAGAAGAAGAAAAAGAAGAAGAAGAAGAAGTAGAAGAAGAAGAAGAAGAAGAAGTAGTAGAAGAAGAAGACGAAGAAGGTTAGAAGGAGAAAAAGAAGGTGAGACCAAGAAGAAGAAAGTGAGACGAAGAAAAAAGAAAAGAAGAAGAAGAAGAAGATGAGAAAAAGAAGAAGAAGGTGAGAAGAAGAAGAAGAAGAAGAAGAAGAAGAACAAGAAAAACAAGAAGAAAAAGAAAAA
>SJYW01046417.1:33633-43769 GCA_006410735.1 Raphicerus campestris | reverse complement strand
TATAAAGAGATTTATTGTAAGGAATTGGTTTGTGCAATTGGTAGAAGCTGATGTTGTTCAGTTGCTCAGTCATTCCAGCTCTTGTGACACCAAGGACTGCAGCATGCCAGGCTTCCCTGTCTTTCACTATCTCCCAGAGTTGACTAAAACTCATGTCCATTGAGTTGGTGGTGCTATCCCACCATATCACTTGATGCAAAGAACTGACTCATTTGAAAAGACCCTGATGCTGGGAAAGATTGAAGGAGGGTGTAGAAGGGGACGACAGAGGATGAGATGGTTGGATGGCATCACTGACTCAATGGACATGAGTTCGAGCTAAATCCCGGGAGTTGGTAATGGACAGGGAGGCCTGGAGTGCTGCAGTCCATGGGGCTGCAAAGAGTCAGACACAACTGAGCGACTGAACTCAATGAATCAGTTCTTCGCATCAGGTGGTTAAAGTACTGGAGTTTCAGCTTCAGCATCAGTCCTTCCAAATGAACACTCAAGACTGATCTCCTTTAGGATGGACTCGTTGGATCTCCTTGCAGACCAAGGGACTCTGAAGAGTCTTCTCCAACACCACCGTTCAAAAGCATCAATTCTTTGGCACTCAGCTTTCTTTATGGTCCAACTCTCACATCCATACATGATGTGATGGGACCAGATGCCATGATCTTAAGCCAATCTTTTCACTCTCCTCTTTCAGTTTCATCAAGAGGCTCTTTACTTTGTCACTTTCTGCCATAAGGGTGGTGTCATCTGCATATCTAAGGTTATTGATATTTCTCCCGGCAATCGTGATTCCAGCTTGTGCTTCTTCCAGCCCAGCCTTTCTCATGATGTACTCTGCATACAAGTTAAATAAGCAAGGTGACAATATACAGCCATGATGTACTCCTTTTCCTGTTTGAAACCAGTCTGTTGTTCTATGTTCAGTTCTAACTGTTGCTTCCTGAACTACATACAGATTTCTCAAGAGGCAGGTCAGGTGGTCTGATATTCCTACTCTTTTAGAATTTTCCAGTTTGTTGTGATCCACACAGTCAAAGGCTTTGGCATAGTCAATAAAGCAGAAATATATGATTTTCTGGAACTCTCTTGCTTTTTTGATGATCCAATGGATGCTGGCAATTTGATTTCTGGTTCCTTTGCCTTTCCTAAAACCAGCTTGAACATCTGGAAGTTCATGGTTCATGTACTGTTGAAGCCTGGCTTGGAGAATTTTGAGCATTACTTTACTAGCGTGTGAGATGAAAAGGAAATGGCAACCCACTACAGTATTCTTGCCTGGAGAGTCACGTGGACAAAGGAGCCTGGTGGGCTGCTGTCTTTGGGTTGCACAGAGTTGGACACGACTGAAGTGACTTAGCATGCATGCATGCATTGGAGAAGGAAATGACAACCCACTCCAGTATTCTTGCCTGGAGAATCCCAGAGACAAAGGAGCCTGGTGCATTGCTGTCTATGGGGTCACACAAGGTTGGACACGACTGAAGCGACTTAGCAGTAGCAGAGATGAGTGCAATTGTGTGGTAGTTTGAGCATTCTTTTGTGTTGCCTTTCTTTGGGATTGCAATGAAAACTGACCTTTTCCAGTCCTGTGACCACTGCTGAGTTTTCCAAATTTGCTGGCATACTGAGGGCAGCACTTTCACAGCATCATCCTTTAGGATTTGAAATAGCCCAACTGGAATTCCATCACCTCCACTAGCTTTGTTCGTAGTGATTCTCCCTAAGGCCCACTTGACTTCACATTCCAGGATGTTTGGCTCTAGGTTGGTGATCATATCATCGTGATTATCTGGGTTGTGAAGACCTTTTTTTACAATTCTTCTGTATATTCTTGCCACCTCTTCTTAATATCTTTTGCTTCTGTTAGGTCCATACCATTTCTGTCCTTTATTGTGCCCATCTTAGCATGTTCCCTTGGTATCTCTAATTTTCTTGAAGAGATTTCTAGACTTTCCCATTCTATTGTTTTTCTCTGTTTCTTTGCATTGATTGCTGAGGAAGGCTTTCTTATCTCTCCTTGCTATGCTTTGGAACTCTGCATTCAGATGGGTATATCTTTCCTTTTCTCCTTTGCCTTTTGCTTCTCTTCTATTCATAAGAATTTGTAAGGCCTCCACAGACAACCATTTTGCCTTTTTGCATTTCTTTTCCTTCGGTCATTGTTTAAGGTTTAATAAATACAGTTCCAAGCCATCATCTCATTACTAGGTTCTCTTTCTCTTCATATATATTTTATAGCTTATTAAGAAGTCATCACACTATAATACAATTCTGCAATTTGCTTTCCCCAGAAGTTCATAATGTTTCTTTTTCTCTCTTGCCAATTTAAAATAAAAGATTATTTTAGCTATTACTCTTCCCTGTCATTGTCCCCTTCTAATCTTTTATGCAAAGGCCAGTATTCACAGGATTCAGAGAAACTAATCATACTGACTGAGAACTAAATTCCTAAAAAAGTTTTAATAATAAAGCAATTCTTTGATAAATAATATTTTTTACTGGCTGCAGTTGGGGTTTTTGTCACTTTTTTGGAGTGCTGTTTTAAACATGAATTTTGATTGTAAGTAGCCATATGTGTCAAATTTGCCTTTCCCAAAATTCAAAATGATGAAGTGGTAGAAGATGGTCTAAAAATAAAACAGTACATGTGTATATAAGTTGTCATGTGCTTTTGTTTGTAAGGCTATCAATTTTCATAACCTTTTGCCTTTCGCTGTCCATAGTTCCCTGGCCTGTGATTTATGCTTTGTCTAGTATACAAGGTTGGGGTAGCCAGATGTCCCAGATTTAGATGTATTGTAGATGAATGGTGAGGTTTTACCCATCACCAAAATAAAGAACCACCCTGTGATTTACAACATAATTACTGGGATTGTAAGATTAGCAATTTTTCTTTACTGGAGTTGGGAGCATTCCCCACTTCTTCCCAGGTGATTAGCCTAAGAGATGTGATTTGTTTGGGGCCTTGAGCAAACATTTCCTCATGGATTATTTTAGGATAAAGAGCAGCTGATAAGCTGTGAACTGTGATCTATTAGTTAATCGAATTCCAGCAGGAGATGGGGAGAAACAGAATCTTTTCAGGATATCAGTAGTAGTTCACAGGGAGTCTGGAGTTACTGTCTTTTTCTTTAAAATGAGCAAACGACAACTCTGCCTTTATTTCTTATTTTCTCTCCTTCCGCCTAAAACTTTTACTTTTGTTCTTTTGATTCTTCATGTGTCTTTTTTCTTTCTCTTCTCACCAACTCACTGTCATCTGACATGCCGAATTTTTCCTCTGGCTTTGTGGTCCCACCACTTTTTTCCCTTCACTTTTTTTTTTTTTTTTTGAGCCTGAAATCTCAGTCCTGGAAAAATGCCGTAACAAATGTCTGTATATCAATACCATGACAGAACATTTGAGAATTTCTTCAGTCTGGTGCCTGAGGAGAAATAAAGGAAAGGATTCTTCTCAGAGCCTTTGCAGTACCTCACATACCTCCTAAATTCTGGAGATTGTGGCCAAAAAGAGACTCTCTGTCTTGGCTTGCTTGTCTATAGCTGATTTGGTTAGGTCCAGTCATTAGGACTCTGAGCTTCCAGGGGACTTGGGTTTGATCCCTGGTTGAGGAACTAAGATCCGGTGTGGTAAAGAAAACTTTAAAAACATAAAGTAATTTCATGTAGCCATTGGGTTCTTAGTATGGCGTTACATTTTCTCCTCTCTGTGCCATCTCCTCCCCTCCACCCCCCTGCCCCCACCCCGGCCGCCAATGCTCACTGTTTGCAGGGGCACAAGGGAACATGGTTCTTCACTTTTCACAAAAGTGAAGTGCTCAGCCTTGTGGGTAGTGCCCTTTGGCTTCCAAGAATGTTGGAGAATATTTCATTTTAGTGAAAACATTTCACTAAAAATGACCCTTTTTGGAGATAGCTATTAGCTACTTCTGGAGAGCTGAAATAGTATAGCCTGGCTAAGGGTATGGAACTTTGCATTAGATTTGGGGTGAAGCTTCTCACTCAGGCAAGTTTCCCTCTAAATTTCAGTTCCTCATTTGGGACATAGAATTGTGCAGAATAAATAAATTCAGGAGTGAGGATAGCCCAGTAGAAGTCCGGCAGGTATTACTATTCACATGATCAATGTTTGCTCTATGGCTGCTCTCTGGGTTCCAAGCCCATATCCCCTCCTGATTGTGGTAGGTATTTTTAGTACTCTCCCATGTCTGCTGCTTCTTTCCTTCTGGGTCCACAGCATCATTAGTGGGTGTGTGCTGTGCCTAGAAGGAGGCCTGACCTCGAGAGAGGCAGTTGTCTTCAGCCAAAGATCTCCAAAGAGGGCCCAGAGCTAAGGATGGCTGGAACATACCCCACCTGCCTACATGAGTGGATCTGGGTGATCACTGCCGAGTAGACCTAGGCTTCCCACTCCTTGCCAGTGTTTTCTGAGATAATCTCCTGAATAAACCACTAGCCTTGAATCCTGTTCCAGTGCCTGCTTCTGGGGGAACCCAAGGCAAGATAGTCTTTCACAGCACTACTGGAGAGCTTGACATATGTCCATCGAGGCTGCCAGGTGTGGGGAACAGGAATGTGACTCCTGCTCTGGGAGTCAGAAAAGAGAGACAGACTGCTGTGCTGATGGGGCATCAAAGAGGTTGCCGCGCCGAGAGTAACCTACACTTCAGTGTTCGTTGGGGCAAAGGAGAGTGACTGTGTCTCCCATGGAGGAGTGAGGGGCCTGGGTGAGAGAGAGCCTGTGTGGGTTGGCTAGATTCTGGTCAGCTAGCGAATGGACTCCTGCAGCAAGAAGCTGGCAGTGGACACCAGATTTTCTGGGGGCTGTGGTAGAAAATTTCACATGTGCCTGCTCAGTGTAATAAAAGCAAGATTAAAAAAAAATTCAAATCCAATTCCTTCTGCCTACATTAATTATAGAAAGCCTAATTTATTTGCACTATAAAGTAACAGTGTCCAGGGCTTTCTCTGGATTGCTAATCTTTCCCCATTTATCATTCCAGTTATTGGCTTTCTGCATTCTGGCAGCCAATCCAGAGGACTATTTATGTGGAGGATTAACTATTCTATTTCAGGGTCATGCTTCCTGATTTTACATTCCCTTTTATTGAAACCACCATAGGGAATAATAGGATAATCAAAGCCGTGCTACCTCTGGTCGTGATTATACTTGCATTATCCTCAATCAGGGCATCACAAAAGTCCATATTAGTGATTTGTATTTTCCATAGTAGATGTCACCAAGCAACAAATTTCTTAACAGTCTAATCATTCTAATTCTATGAAGTTCAATCAAATATTTGGCAGCGTATTGTTTTCCTTGGTTGATCAGACCAGTTTAATTGGAGCCCCAAATTTTTTGTCCTGTTGTATTATAAGTATTTAATCTGGTTAGTATTCCACTTGACTAACAGTATAAATATGTCAATTTGGAACATCACTGAAAACCAGGTTCAGTACTGCTGTAGGAGATACAGTTTATTTTTAAATTAAAACTTGATTCCACAGCCTCCAACTTTGGTATTGATATTACCTCTGATTTCCAGAGATTTTGATTTCCATGTACAATTATATTGATCTCTAGACACATTATAAATATTGAAAGATTTGAAAACATCATCTTCATCCCAATTTGCCATTATATTTTTAGTGAAAGAATAAAATTTGGCTGAGTAGTTAAGGGAATGAATTCAAATGTCCAACTATATCAATAGCTCCAACTTGAAACAAACAGAAAGCTAGAACAGTGCTTTTAAAACGTGATTGTACACACAGATTACCTGGAGTCTTTGTTAAACTAAAGATTCTTATTGCTAGGTCTGAGATGGAGGCTGAAATTCTGCATTTCTAACAAGATCCCATGTGCTGCTGCTGCTGCTGGTTTGTGGGCCATGATATGAGCAGCAAGGACCCAGAAGATTTTCTGAAACCCTTGTGAATTTAAGTGAAATGTTCCCTTTAACATTTCTTCATAAGCCAGTTTGCATGAAGTTAGGTCGGTTACTCAACTGCTCCAGGATTAGGGACCAGCTCTCATTAAATCCAAGATGTCATTGATTGTTAGATGAGTCATTATTTTATGTGCTGCTAAAAAGGGAAAACACTGACAAACTATGATGCATGCTGATTTCAGAAATATTAAAATATGAGTCTTAGAATTCAAGAAATAGGATGGTTTTCTCTGACTCCTTCCCAGTTTACAGAATGAGTGTTTATTCTGTGCTAGGTATTTTTTCTATGAGGTTTGTGCTCTCCCACTTCACAGATGTTTGGAGTGGCAAATTTCTTTAAATGGCACAGCTGGAATATGAACCTGGGTCTCTATGACTGGGGAGCCTACACTCTCATCTTCTATCCTATGTTTTTGTTATTGTTTAGTTGCTAAGTTGTGTCCAACTCTTGTGATCCAAAGGACTGTAATCCACCAGGCTCCTCTGTGCATGGGATTCTCCAGTTAAGAATATTGGAGTGGGTTACCATTTCCTTCTCCAGGGGGTCTTCCTGGCCCAGGGACTGAACCTATGTCTCCTGCATTGTAGGCAAATTCTTTACCAGTGAGCCACCTGGGAAGCCCCCTTCTACCCCATAGGAACGGGGAAGATTGTCCTGGAGGAAAATGCTTTCCTGTGCTATCTCCCATGGCATTCACTTAGTAATTGCTCCTACACGAGTTTCTGCTCCTGCTGTGTTTATTTCCTTTTTAAACACATTTTCTTTGAGCCTGGCTTCTTGTGTTCATCACTCTATTGAAGTGATTTGTCTTGAAGTCACCGGTGAGTAAATCCAGCAATCCTTTCAGTCTGAATGTTCCTCAGCCGCGTCTCTATCTGGCATAGCCTACCATCCTCTCTTTGAAAGTCTGCTCTTCTGTGTTTTTGAATAGCTTGTTGTTTATATTTGATGCTTCTTTGATATGAGTAAATCATATTTCACTTAATATATTTATCACCAGCTTTCCTTTGTAACCATGCATCAAAAGGATATGAAAGGAATTCAGGCAGTTCCTGAGTCCTCATTGAATGAAGTGATGCATTTGGGGGTACAAAACAAACTGTGACTTGGAATCATGGCTCTTTCCTGCTATAACTTTCTCTTTTTCGCTCTTACTTTATGTATATTTTTATCATGTGGTTTACAATGTTAGATTCTAATTATGTTCGCTTGTCTTTATATCCTGCTTGACTGGAAACCCTTGCACTTAGGAACTGTGTTTTATTTATTTCTGTTTCTCCAACCCCTGTCCAATGCCTGGCACACAGGTGATTCAACACGGCTGAGGCAGGAACATAATTCCCTATTTTAGTGGCAAGGGTAGCTGTCTTCTGGTATGTATGCCCTGCCTAGTGTTGCAGGGCAGTGTCGCTTATGAGGTCTCTAGTCCCAGGAACAGACGAGTCAGAATGGGGCTGGGGGCCATAGTGGTGTCCCTTCTCTGTTTCACACAGAGACCTTGAAGGCCCTAAGTTGAAATTATTCTGGGCTTTTTCCTTTTTTCCCCAACCAAATTTGGAAGTTCTGGGTTTTTTTTTTGCACAGGGTAAAATAAACTTTTGTATGGCGGACAAAGTCTTCTAATGGAAAAAAAGAAAACCCCACCNCGGGTCTCTATGACTGGGGAGCCTACACTCTCATCTTCTATCCTATGTTTTTGTTATTGTTTAGTTGCTAAGTTGTGTCCAACTCTTGCGATCCAAAGGACTGTAATCCACCAGGCTCCTCTGTGCATGGGATTCTCCAGTTAAGAATATTGGAGTGGGTTACCATTTCCTTCTCCAGGGGGTCTTCCTGGCCCAGGGACTGAACCTATGTCTCCTGCATTGTAGGCAAATTCTTTACCAGTGAGCCACCTGGGAAGCCCCCTTCTACCCCATAGGAACGGGGAAGATTGTCCTGGAGGAAAATGCTTTCCTGTGCTATCTCCCATGGCATTCACTTAGTAATTGCTCCTACAAGAGTTTCTGCTCCTGCTGTGTTTATTTCCTTTTTAAACACATTTTCTTTGAGCCTGGCTTCTTGTGTTCATCACTCTATTGAAGTGATTTGTCTTGAAGTCACCGGTGAGTAAATCCAGCAATCCTTTCAGTCTGAATGTTCCTCAACCGCGTCTCTATCTGGCATAGCCTACCATCCTCTCTTTGAAAGTCTGCTCTTCTGTGTTTTTGAATAGCTTGTTGTTTATATTTGATGCTTCTTTGATATGAGTAAATCATATTTCACTTAATATATTTATCACCAGCTTTCCTTTGTAACCATGCATCAAAAGGATATGAAAGGAATTCAGGCAGTTCCTGAGTCCTCATTGAATGAAGTGATGCATTTGGGGGTACAAAACAAACTGTGACTTGGAATCATGGCTCTTTCCTGCTATAACCTTCTCTTTTTCGCTCTTACTTTATGTATATTTTTATCATGTGGTTTACAATGTTAGATTCTAATTATGTTCGCTTGTCTTTATATCCTGCTTGACTGGAAACCCTTGCACTTAGGAACTGTGTTTTATTTATTTCTGTTTCTCCAACCCCTGTCCAATGCCTGGCACACAGGTGATTCAACACTGCTGAGGCAGGAACATAATTCCCTATTTTAGTGGCAAGGGTAGCTGTCTTCTGGTATGTATGCCCTGCCTAGTGTTGCAGGGCAGTGTCGCTTATGAGGTCTCTAGTCCCAGGAACAGACGAGTCAGAATGGGGCTGGGGGCCATAGTGGTGTCCCTTCTCTGTTTCACACAGAGACCTTGAAGGCCCTAAGTTGAAATTATTCTGGGCTTTTTCCTTTTTTCCCCAACCAAATTTGGAAGTTCTGGGTTTTTTTTTTGCACAGGGTAAAATAAACTTTTGTATGGCGGACAAAGTCTTCTAATGGAAAAAAAGAAAACCCCACCAATTAATGGTCACCCTATAATGTTATAAGGAGAAGGCAATGGCACCCCACTCCAGTACTCTTGTCTGGAAAATCCCATGGACAGAGGAGCCTGGTGGGCTGCAGTCCATGGGGTCGCCAAGAGTTGGACAGACTGAGCGACTTCACTTTCACTTTTCACTTTGATGCATTGGAGAAGGAAATGGCAGCCCACTCCAGTGTTCTTGCCTGGAGAATCGCAGGGACGGTGGAGCCTGGTGGGCTGCAGTCTGTGGGGTCGCACAGAGTCAGATACGACTGAAGTGACTTAGCACATAATGTTATTTAAGAAACAAACAAACAAACAATTGGAGAAGAACTGTAATATAAATGTTCCTATCAAGAAATGTTTTTCTAGGAGTTTGAAAGGGCTGCTTTCTAAAAATGACCAGTTTGTTCTCTTTAAGGAACTTCTCCTCATAGCATCTGACTCTCTAAGCCCATTCCCAGCTTGGTCTGAGATGGTATCAGCCTGGAGAAAATTGGCCTGTCTCCCCCCTCAGCCCTTACGGCTAGCACTGTGGTCTCTCATCTCTCCTCAGCTTGCTAGGTTATTTTGGTTAGATTTGACTTCGTTCATTGTCTGCTTCCGAAAGCAGTCATGTAAAGCCACAATTAATGGTAATTCAGCAATATAACAAAGCTGATTTGTAAGAATAATCAAATTAAATCTTGTTTTGAAAGTGGAAAGTAACGTAACTGTTGACCCTGCCTTAAATAATTTTACTTCTTGATTTCAAAGTCCATTATACCCATTTCTTGTTTTGTTTGTCAAATGATTTTCGGTCCAAAGATCACTTTTCTTAAGCCACCGATTTATGTGCAGAGCTGTGGTTATAGAATGGTTTAAAATCTCGGGTAGTCAGAGGCCATAGGAAAGTAATGTGGCAAGAAGGCCAATAGAGGGCGCCGGGCTATTTGCAATAATTTTGGAAGGGCTGGAGAAGTCTGTTTACCAGCCTCTGCTGCTGCTGCTGCTGCTAAGTCGCTTCAGTTGTGTCCGACTCTGTGCGACCCCAGAGACCGCAGCCCACCAGGCTCCGCTGTCCCTGGGATTCTCCAGGCAAGAACACTGGAGTGGGTTGCCATTTCCTTCTTCAATGCATGAAAGTGAAAAGTGAAAGTGAAGTCACTCAGTCGTGTCCGACTCCTAGTGACCCCATGAACTGCAGCATACCAAGCTCCTCCGTCCATGGCCTCTAGATGGGGGAAAAAAGTGAATGAAAACACAGCATTTTTTT
>SJYW01046417.1:11120-32587 GCA_006410735.1 Raphicerus campestris | reverse complement strand
CCCACTCCAGTGTTCTTGCCTGGAGAATCGCAGGGACGGTGGAGCCTGGTGGGCTGCAGTCTGTGGGGTCGCACAGAGTCAGATACGACTGAAGTGACTTAGCACATAATGTTATTTAAGAAACAAACAAACAAACAATTGGAGAAGAACTGTAATATAAATGTTCCTATCAAGAAATGTTTTTCTAGGAGTTTGAAAGGGCTGCTTTCTAAAAATGACCAGTTTGTTCTCTTTAAGGAACTTCTCCTCATAGCATCTGACTCTCTAAGCCCATTCCCAGCTTGGTCTGAGATGGTATCAGCCTGGAGAAAATTGGCCTGTCTCCCCCCTCAGCCCTTACGGCTAGCACTGTGGTCTCTCATCTCTCCTCAGCTTGCTAGGTTATTTTGGTTAGATTTGACTTCGTTCATTGTCTGCTTCCGAAAGCAGTCATGTAAAGCCACAATTAATGGTAATTCAGCAATATAACAAAGCTGATTTGTAAGAATAATCAAATTAAATCTTGTTTTGAAAGTGGAAAGTAACGTAACTGTTGACCCTGCCTTAAATAATTTTACTTCTTGATTTCAAAGTCCATTATACCCATTTCTTGTTTTGTTTGTCAAATGATTTTCGGTCCAAAGATCACTTTTCTTAAGCCACCGATTTATGTGCAGAGCTGTGGTTATAGAATGGTTTAAAATCTCGGGTAGTCAGAGGCCATAGGAAAGTAATGTGGCAAGAAGGCCAATAGAGGGCGCCGGGCTATTTGCAATAATTTTGGAAGGGCTGGAGAAGTCTGTTTACCAGCCTCTGCTGCTGCTGCTGCTGCTAAGTCGCTTCAGTTGTGTCCGACTCTGTGCGACCCCAGAGACCGCAGCCCACCAGGCTCCGCTGTCCCTGGGATTCTCCAGGCAAGAACACTGGAGTGGGTTGCCATTTCCTTCTTCAATGCATAAAAGTGAAAAGTGAAAGTGAAGTCACTCAGTCGTGTCCGACTCCTAGTGACCCCATGAACTGCAGCATACCAAGCTCCTCCGTCCATGGCCTCTAGATGGGGGAAAAAAGTGAATGAAAACACAGCATTTTTTTAAAATCTCACTAATTCTGTTAAAAACACAATGGGATTCTTAAAAATGAAGATGCAAAAGTTCATCAGCTATACACTCAGATCTGGATTCTATACGGTGAAAGTTTTAGACATCGGCTGTTTTAGAAAGAGCTTAGAGGACCTCACAGGAGAAGGCAATGGCATCCCACTCCAGTACTCTTGCCTGGAGAATCCCAGGGACGGGGGAGCCTGATGGGCTGCCGTCTATGGGGCTGCACAGAGTTGGACACGACTGAAGCGACTTAGCAGCAGCAGCAGCAGCAGCAGCAGCAGCAGAGGACCTCACACACTCTCCCTTTACCTGATATATTTCAGTTTGCCTGGGAGTCATGGTAACGTACTTAAATTACCTACACGTTGGGTTTTGTAAGAAATAACTTTGCAGAAGACAGTTGAAATAAAAGAAACGCTGATGCCCAGGAGTGAGATTGCTGGATCATATGGTGGTTCTATTTTTAGTTTTTTTAAGGAATCTCCATACTGTTCTTCATAGTGACTGTACCAATTTACAACCCCGCCAACACTGTAAGAGGGTCCTGTTTCTCCACACCCTCTCCAGCACTTTAATGTTTGTAGATTCTGACTGGTGTGAGGTGATAACCTTATTGTAGTTTTGATTTGGATTTCTCTAATAATTAATGATGGTGAACATCTTTTCCTGTGCCTCTTGACCATCTGTATATCTTCTTTGGAGAAATGTCTATTTAGGTCTTCTGCCCATGTTTTTAACTGGGTTGTTTGTTTTTTTGATATTGAACTACTGTAGCACAGGGGACTCTCTTCAGTCCTCTGTAGTGATCTAAATGGGAAGGATTAAAAAAATTGGGGATATATATATATACACACACATACACACACATATAGCTGATTCACCTCACTGTGCAGAAGAAATGAATGAGACACTGAAAAGCAACTGCGTGCTATGCTGTGCTGTGCAGAGTCTTGTCTGACTTTCTGACCCATGCACTGTAGCCCACCAGGCTCCTCTGACCATGGAATTCTCCAGGCAAGAATACTGGAGTTTGTTTCCATGCTCTCCTCCAGGGGATCCCCAATAAAAAATTTTTTTAAAGCTCTGATCATACAACACCTGGTTTCTAGGGAACATTTTGTATTTCCCTCTGGGATTCTGATTCTTTCCCTCCCTCCCTCCCTCCCTCAATTCCTTTCTTCCTTCCTATCTTCCTTCAGAAGTTGGAGTGAGTGGGTGCTTTGTTTCTTCTTTGGGGGAACTGATTAGTAAGCTTGTGTCCTGCCTTTCCTGCCCTTGTATCCTTGGACACCATGATTGACTCTTGTCTGTTGCCTTCTCTCCTTTCTCCAGAGACCTCAGCTGAATAAAGTTAAGAAGAGGGTGGAACAGGGAGGAAGCTGGGTCGGGATGGAGCTGACTGAGTTTGGAAGGCCTCTTCAGTGGGTTCCTCTCGGTTCTCCACCCCATGGCAGCTGCTGTGGGCACATGGCCAAACCTCTTCACTCCAGCGCTGGGAGCTCTCTCGCTTCTCACTTCACACGCCTCTCCCATTAGGTTTTTCAGGCCTCTAGTCTTTGTTGTCTTCAGGGATTGTTTCAGATTTCTCCTTCAGATAATGTATCACTGTCACAGCTGGCTGGACAGGTAGGTGATTTTCACTACTGCAGGTCTAAAGCCTCTCATAAAAACAACTAACAAATGTATTAACAAAGTAAAGCAAAAACTAGTAATATCTCAGCACCTTCAAATTTGTGATAGTGATATAAAAGTGCTCTTAAGCAGAGAATGCTTAAACTCTTCCCTCTGAATTCATCTGCACTTAAAAAAAATTAAACTAATCTCCAGTTTGACACAATTAAAATTTTGTAAAGGTTCACTTAAATCACTCTGATAGATCCTTGAACTCAAGGTCTTTAGGGATAGTAATTTATCTTGAATGATTTATGTTGAAAAGAGGCATATGACTTAAACCAGGATGGTTATAAGGTAATTTATTCAGGTAAAACTAGTGGCAGGTGTTTGTTGGCTAGAGCATACCAGCTGAAAGAGAGATTGAGAATATCCATAAAAGAGGTTGAGAAAAGGTAAATTTGGCCCTCAGCAGGAAGAAGAAAGGTGAATGGGAGAAAGCAATAAGAGATGTAGACAAACATTTGTTTGTTTTTGAGACTTTATCTCAAAGTGTACCTATGAAATAATTTTAAGAAATGTCATTTATGAACATTAAATGAATATTGAGAGTCAAGGAAAGAAAAATTGTTCTTTTCTCCCAAGATAGTAAGAAATGCATAAAGGGAGTAAGGTCTTCTCTGGGGCTCAGTGGTAAAGAACCCTCCTCCCAGCACGGGAGATGCGAGTTTGATCCCTGGGTCAGGAAGATCCCCTGGGAGAGGAAATTGCAACCCACTCCAGTATTCTGGCCTGGAAAAATACCATGGACAGAGGAGGTGTACATGCTATAGTCCATGGGGTTGCAAAGAGCTGGACACAACTTAGCTACTAAACAACAGTAACAGCAAAAAGGGAGTAAAGTAGTGTTTTTGTTGTTTTAGGCCACGCAGTGCAGCATACAGGATCTTAGTTCCCCATCCAGGGATCTTACTCGTGCTCCTGAATTGGGAGCACAAGAGCTTAACCACTGGACCAGGGAAGTCAGGAAAGTCGTGTTACGCTCAGGAACCTTCATAAAATTCTCCCATTCCTAAAGCACAGCTGCACTTTCCTCTGAAAATCTAACATGTCACAACTCCCTAGCAATAAATGCCTTAATACAGATGGTTTTATAATGAATTTTCAAAGACGTCTTTAATTGCACTTCACAGAGTGCTGTATTCTATAGGCAATCAGCTCATTGTTGGTCAGACTGATACACGAAGAGGACCTCACTTTATATATTACATATGACCGAGATGTGGAGTATGCTCTTAAAGGTTGAATTCTAATCCTCAGTAGTAATCTATTTTGAATGCATCATTTTATTAATAACCACTGGTTCCATTTGTGTCAGAGTCTGACATATGGTCTGGCCTACATAGTAGAAGGGTGGCCATAGAAAACCTGTTGTGACTTGAGTACTTTGGCTGTGAAACAGGGGAGCCTGAGGTATCCCCCACCTTCATTATTAGCAGGGCTCCTCAGGCTGTCTTAGGCGTGGTTGCTGCAGATGTCAGTGTCTTACAGATGGTGTGGGAGGGATGTGCCCTGCATGCAGTAGGGCACATGTGTCTTAGGATATGCATGGCGGAGTGAGAAGCAGGGTAACCCAGGGCCCTGGAGGCACTTAGCAAGGCGTTGTATTTAGAGACTGAGGAGGGGAGTTGACTTGGCAAAATGAGTCTGCCAGGCTCAGTGGCCTCAAGCCGCCCACTGTTCTTTGGGGGAGGCTGGGACACGAGGGACCCCTTGTAGGACAGATGAAAAGAGATGCTGAGTGTGGGAATCAAGCAGAAGTGATTTCCCTCCTGGTGGAAGCCTAGATGATTTGGAAGATATGACAAATGCTTTGGTTTTGGAAGTGAGACCAACATGTTAGATTTTCAGTCTAGATGGAGTTGACAACAGTCTTTCTATTCAGAAAGCTGAGCACCAGGAAGAGGAGAGTAAACTGGGGTCATTAATTGGTGCTTTTGTAGTGGGTGGGCAGTAACACTAATAACTTCATTCTTTGGCATCTTCCTTCCCCTGAATTCTTGAGAGGGATGCCTTGAAATAGACTGTACCTGAAAGTGCAGTCAGAAATGAGTAGAGCCAAGAGTTCTGCTAAAGGTAAGAAAGAAGTCTTGTTGAGTTCTTACCATTTCCAAGGACGATATGAGTGACATAAGGATCATGAGATGTGTAAGACTAGTAGCATGAGAAGGTATCTGAGGGTCGCATGTCTTTCTGGAGTACTGGCGGTGGTGACCCCCTACCCTCTGGCAGAGTGNGATGGTTATAAGGTAATTTATTCAGGTAAAACTAGTGGCAGGTGTTTGTTGGCTAGAGCATACCAGCTGAAAGAGAGATTGAGAATATCCATAAAAGAGGTTGAGAAAAGGTAAATTTGGCCCTCAGCAGGAAGAAGAAAGGTGAATGGGAGAAAGCAATAAGAGATGTAGACAAACATTTGTTTGTTTTTGAGACTTTATCTCAAAGTGTACCTATGAAATAATTTTAAGAATTGTCATTTATGCAACATTAAATGAATATTGAGAGTCAAGGAAAGAAAAATTGTTCTTTTCTCCCAAGATAGTAAGAAATGCATAAAGGGAGTAAGGTCTTCTCTGGGGCTCAGTGGTAAAGAACCCTCCTCCCAGCACGGGAGATGCGAGTTTGATCCCTGGGTCAGGAAGATCCCCTGGGAGAGGAAATTGCAACCCACTCCAGTATTCTGGCCTGGAAAAATACCATGGACAGAGGAGGTGTACATGCTATAGTCCATGGGGTTGCAAAGAGCTGGACACAACTTAGCTACTAAACAACAGTAACAGCAAAAAGGGAGTAAAGTAGTGTTTTTGTTGTTTTAGGCCACGCAGTGCAGCATACAGGATCTTAGTTCCCCATCCAGGGATCTTACTCGTGCTCCTGAATTGGGAGCACAAGAGCTTAACCACTGGACCAGGGAAGTCAGGAAAGTCGTGTTACGCTCAGGAACCTTCATAAAATTCTCCCATTCCTAAAGCACAGCTGCACTTTCCTCTGAAAATCTAACATGTCACAACTCCCTAGCAATAAATGCCTTAATACAGATGGTTTTATAATGAATTTTCAAAGACGTCTTTAATTGCACTTCACAGAGTGCTGTATTCTATAGGCAATCAGCTCATTGTTGGTCAGACTGATACACGAAGAGGACCTCACTTTATATATTACATATGACCGAGATGTGGAGTATGCTCTTAAAGGTTGAATTCTAATCCTCAGTAGTAATCTATTTTGAATGCATCATTTTATTAATAACCACTGGTTCCATTTGTGTCAGAGTCTGACATATGGTCTGGCCTACATAGTAGAAGGGTGGCCATAGAAAGCCTGTTGTGACTTGCATACTTTGGCTGTGAAACAGGGGAGCCTGAGGTATCCCCCACCTTCATTATTAGCAGGGCTCCTCAGGCTGTCTTAGGCGTGGTTGCTGCAGATGTCAGTGTCTTACAGATGGTGTGGGAGGGATGTGCCCTGCATGCAGTAGGGCACATGTGTCTTAGGATATGCATGGCGGAGTGAGAAGCAGGGTAACCCAGGGCCCTGGAGGCACTTAGCAAGGCGTTGTATTTAGAGACTGAGGAGGGGAGTTGACTTGGCAAAATGAGTCTGCCAGGCTCAGTGGCCTCAAGCCGCCCACTGTTCTTTGGGGGAGGCTGGGACACGAGGGACCCCTTGTAGGACAGATGAAAAGAGATGCTGAGTGTGGGAATCAAGCAGAAGTGATTTCCCTCCTGGTGGAAGCCTAGATGATTTGGAAGATATGACAAATGCTTTGGTTTTGGAAGTGAGACCAACATGTTAGATTTTCAGTCTAGATGGAGTTGACAACAGTCTTTCTATTCAGAAAGCTGAGCACCAGGAAGAGGAGAGTAAACTGGGGTCATTAATTGGTGCTTTTGTAGTGGGTGGGCAGTAACACTAATAACTTCATTCTTTGGCATCTTCCTTCCCCTGAATACTTGAGAGGGATGCCTTGAAATAGACTGTACCTGAAAGTGCAGTCAGAAATGAGTAGAGCCAAGAGTTCTGCTAAAGGTAAGAAAGAAGTCTTGTTGAGTTCTTACCATTTCCAAGGACGATATGAGTGACATAAGGATCATGAGATGTGTAAGACTAGTAGCATGAGAAAGTATCTGAGGGTCGCATGTCTTTCTGGAGTACTGGCGGTGGTGACCCCCTACCCTCTGGCAGAGTGTGTCTGACTTTGGCTGGTTGCAGTCACTAGCTGACAGTAACGGAGCAGTAGTGGACCACTGGGAAGCAACAAGCGATCTCTACATTTCGTGCCAGAGACATTGACCTTCAAATACATATGGATTCTTAGCTTCCATCCAGATGGCTGAAGCCATTTTGCATATGACCTTTGCATAAATGTGATACTATTGTGCATATTTTAGGGATTTTTATAGGATTTGGTATTCAAAATACATAAATCTATTCCTATCTACTAGACACTCAAATGTATTATTTTGGTATATGAAATGAAAAATAAAAGTTGACACAATCAAAAGAAATGCATATTTGATGTCAGATTAATTGAATGGAAGGTAGGGAAATGAAAATGCATTAACTCTAACAGTAGCTTTAAACAGAATAAAGTATTGACTTTTCAAAGGATTATGACTATCCTTAATCGTGCCAAAATGAAGCTTGAAGCAATTATTGGTAATACAGATGTATTGTTAATACCAGCTGCAACCCAGGTTTTGATTATGTAAGAAAACAGGCTTAAACTTTTGGCAGATGGTTAACTTAAAAATTCAAGTAAATCCAAGTTTTTAAATACTGAAGAGTAGGTAGCATTTCTTTTTGAGAACCCAGGTTTGTTTTGGTATTCCACAGGGAATACAAAAGTGAAATTATCCCAGCCATCTCCAAATGTGATGTCATTCTTTAGAAAGTAACTATGCCTTTATTTTTCTGAATCCTCAAGTTTATAATCCTTCCTAGTTATTCTGTTTGACCTTTTTTAGGACATGTGNACAGGGAATACAAAAGTGGAATTATCCCAGCCATCTCCAGATGTGATGTCATTCTTTAGAAAGTAACTATGCCTTTATTTTTCTGAATCCTCAAGTTTATAATCCTTCCTAGGTATTCTGTTTGACCTTTTTTAGGACATATGCAGGCTTCCATTAGCCATTTTCCGCCTTTAAAAAAAAATCCTTGATTCTTTTCCTGTGGGACATTCCTGAATTATCATANAATCCTTCCTAGGTATTCTGTTTGACCTTTTTTAGGACATATGCAGGCTTCCATTAGCCATTTTCCGCCTTTAAAAAAAAATCCTTGATTCTTTTCCTGTGGGACGTTCCTGAATTATCATAGTGCATACTGGGTGGGAGATCCTTTCTTGCTATCGCAGTGTTATCCCTCTTGTGATGGATCAGGGGCATGAAGGCAGGAGAAATCAATGGGCTGAATATCATGAGCTAATAGAATGGTTCCTTCTAGCTTCACTGGCAGGATAGGATCTTTGGCTCAACAAGGTCACTCAGCAGGACTGCAGACCAGGATCAAGATGTCAGCACTGTGTCTTACCTTCTGGCTTCAGTAGTATGATGTCTGTCATGCTTGTTTCCATTCCTCCTGATAACAGGGGGGCAGCATTTTGACTCCTTAGGAAGTAGGAGGGGTAGAGAGACCAAAGTCCCAACTTTGGGAAATTAAATTATCCTTCATCAATTAAGCATTTGTGTTTTATGGGAGAATGCAATTTGAGTTTCAGATGACTATACAACAAACCAGTGGAAGGAGTTTGCAAATATCCAATGTAACTTTTTGGAGTAGGGGTTTGAAGTTAAAGATAACAGCAAGGGTGAAAGAGAAAAAGGAGCAATTTTTCTAAAGGAGCAATGAGGCTCAGAATATTAGCTGAAAGTAACATGCAGGTGTATATTAACCACCTGCAAACCCATGAAGTCTTTGTGATGGCTTCACAACTAGATACTATCTTTAGGAAAATGTAAGTGGTGACTACTAATTGGGGACAGATTGAGTCACTGAAAGTGAGTACACTCTTTTTTATTGGTGAACATTTTTATTACTTAAAATGCATCATTATCAAGGAAAGGGAAACAGGGTTTCTTCCTTTAAGGAATTTATCCTGTCCCAAGGGAAAAAAGACAAATGCAAACAAGACAGAAAAGAAATAACATTCATTAGATGCATTGTTTGCTAGGAAATATACTTACAGTATATCATATTTTTACATGTATCATATTTGTTACAACACTATGAACTAGGCATTATTATCATCACATATTTTACTGATAAAAACTGAGACTTGAAACGTTAAAAATCTTTCCCATAATCATATAGCAATTAAAAGATCCACTATCTGACTTCAGATCCCAAACTCTTAGTCGCTGTACTTTCCTGGGTCATGGACACCTTCAGTGGTCTTCTGTTGTTCATGAGGAATAAACTCATCTTCATCTGTGCCTAATGGCTGAATAGCTGGAACATGAAAGCTAGTCAGCATGATTTGGTTGATGAGAGCCAGTTAAGGCTGAAGATGCGTGGTTTTATAGCCAACAGACAGTTAAAGAGGCAGAGAGAGAATATGAACTAGCCCTATATGGAGGCAGTTGAATAATTTCTTGAACTGATTCCATGTCTTAATTTCCTCTTTTTAAAAAAGTAATTTCCCTAATTTGGTAGACCATCCTCTAATTATGGGGCTCATAGACATTAATTCATTATATTAAAAATACAAGTTTTAATGCTGCAGTCTTCAGAGGCCTAAACAAGTAACAATTAGCTCTGTGGCTCTTGGCCAAGCAGTGCTAATGCCTAAATTCATCTCATATTTCACTTGGCCAGATTGTAGAATGGCGTTCTTCTACAGTAATTTTCCTTGCATCTTGACTCTGTCTTAAATGGCTCTACCGAGGAAGTGAACCACTATTTGGACCTCCTTCCTTGCAATGGTTGGTTTTAATAGCACTTGCAATCTTTTCCATAATTTCCCAAGGTGATAGGTTGCTTATGTATAACCTGTTCATGTCTTCATTCATTTAGTCATCTAGTTCTTCCTTCTTGCCTCCTTCCCCTCTCCCTTCCTTCCACCCATTCTTCTTTCTTTCTTTCCTCTTTCATTCCTTTCCACTCCCCCCTGCTTTTCCTCCTTTCAACAAATAGTTACTAGGTTCTCAAGAAATGCAAGGCCTTGTACTGAGTCCTGTGGGGGATACAGAAATATATAGATAGATGAATAAGTATTATGATTGATTTGTTCATCCATATAATTAATATTTATTGAATGCCTCTGGTGTGCCTGGCTCTGGTTTGCCAGCTAGGAATGAAGTCTCTTCTCAGTGATTTGTGTTCCTGGATGTGTATTTGGTGGTGGTTTCATCACTCAGTCATGTCCAGCTCTTGTGGCCCTGTGGACTGTAGCCCACCAAGCTTCTCTGTCCATGGGATTTCCCAGGTAAGAATACTGGAGTGGGTTGCCGTTTTCTTCTCCAGGGAATCTTCCCGACTTAGGGATCAAGCCCATGTCTCCTGCATTGCAGGTACATTCTTTACCACTGCGCCACTAGGGAAGCCCCAGGGTATGTATTTGTGAGACAGAAATTTATGTCAAGTACTGTGTGCATGCTAAGTCGCTTCAGTCGTGTCCAACTCTTTGCAACCCTATGGACTGTAGTCTGCCAAGCTCCTCTGTCCATGGCAAGAATACTGGAGTGGGTTGCCATGCTCTTCTCTAGCGGATCTCCCTGACCCAGGGGTTGAACCCACATCTCTATGTCTCCTGCATTGGCAGGCGTGTTCTCTACCACTGGTGCCACCTGGGAGGTGTGAGGTCAAGCAAGTAGTAGTAAGAACTATAGAGAAAAATGAAGCAGGGAATGGAGAGAGAGGTGATGGAGGTAGGGTGGTTTGGGACGGCCGCTCTGTTAAAATGATATTTGATCAGAGAAACATTTATCTAAGGGAAGAACAAGTATCAAGGCCCTCAGGGAATCCATTTCTAAGAAGGAAAAAAAGTGTTAAGGTAAACCTGTGTAACAGAAGGTAGAACAGGTAAGTGATGTAAAGAGTGCATGGATGAAACAGCTGCTGAGGTCAGAGGGAGAGGAGATACCTGCTGGGGAGGAGGGGCAATGAAAGAGCACAGCCCACTTCCTAAGGGCTAACACACACTCTAACAACTTAGGTCCTTTCTTGAAGAGTGACTATTCTCCTCCATTACGAGATAGTTGGGTGTGCACCTAATTAAGGTGCCCTTTGTTTAAGATGCTGAGATTTTAATAGAGATGAAAATAAGTTACATCATCTGTCTACTTTCCCTTCTGGTTTTAGGCTCCTCTAAATCATATTTCTTATTTGTAAGAAGACTGCTCATGTCCCGTGTTGCCCCACCAAAGACTAGAAGGTCAAGAGATTACTCCTGTTTTTAGACAGCTGTGTGCTCAAGATTAGGTCGCCTTTATTTTTACTTGCTTTGATCATCTTGGTGAGGTCCTAGCTCTTCTATTAGGATGCAAGTGCCCCAGTGAAAAATGAAACACTTTAATGCGGTATCGACTCACCTTTGGCTCTTCGCCAGAGAGAGTTCAAACAAGGAACTATAAAAATAAACTAGAAGATTATATCATTTTTATTTTTAAAATGGGATGCTGGCAAGAAGGGAATATAGGCCTGTAAGTGGAGAGAGAATGAAGAGAAAGAGCACAAGGTNGATGTGATGTCATTCTTTAGAAAGTAACTATGCCTTTATTTTTCTGAATCCTCAAGTTTATAATCCTTCCTAGGTATTCTGTTTGACCTTTTTTAGGACATATGCAGGCTTCCATTAGCCATTTTCCGCCTTTAAAAAAAAATCCTTGATTCTTTTCCTGTGGGACGTTCCTGAATTATCATAGTGCATACTGGGTGGGAGATCCTTTCTTGCTATCGCAGTGTTATCCCTCTTGTGATGGATCAGGGGCATGAAGGCAGGAGAAATCAATGGGCTGAATATCATGAGCTAATAGAATGGTTCCTTCTAGCTTCACTGGCAGGATAGGATCTTTGGCTCAACAAGGTCACTCAGCAGGACTGCAGACCAGGATCAAGATGTCAGCACTGTGTCTTACCTTCTGGCTTCAGTAGTATGATGTCTGTCATGCTTGTTTCCATTCCTCCTGATAACAGGGGGGCAGCATTTTGACTCCTTAGGAAGTAGGAGGGGTAGAGAGACCAAAATCCCAACTTTGGGAAATTAAATTATCCTTCATCAATTAAGCATTTGTGTTTTATGGGAGAATGCAATTTGAGTTTCAGATGACTATACAACAAACCAGTGGAAGGAGTTTGCAAATATCCAATGTAACTTTTTGGAGTAGGGGTTTGAAGTTAAAGATAACAGCAAGGGTGAAAGAGAAAAAGGAGCAATTTTTCTAAAGGAGCAATGAGGCTCAGAATATTAGCTGAAAGTAACATGCAGGTGTATATTAACCACCTGCAAACCCATGAAGTCTTTGTGATGGCTTCACAACTAGATACTATCTTTAGGAAAATGTAAGTGGTGACTACTAATTGGGGACAGATTGAGTCACTGAAAGTGAGTACACTCTTTTTTATTGGTGAACATTTTTATTACTTAAAATGCATCATTATCAAGGAAAGGGAAACAGGGTTTCTTCCTTTAAGGAATTTATCCTGTCCCAAGGGAAAAAAGACAAATGCAAATAAGACAGAAAAGAATTAACATTCATTAGACGCATTGTTTGCTAGGAAATATACTTACAGTATATCATATTTTTACATGTATTATATTTGTTACAACACTATGAACTAGGCATTATTATCATCACATATTTTACTGATAAAAACTGAGACTTGAAACGTTAAAAATCTTTCCCATAATCATATAGCAATTAAAAGATCCAGGATCTGACTTCAGATCCCAAACTCTCAGTCACTGTACTTTCCTGGGTCATGGACACCTTCAGTGGTCTTCTGTTGTTCATGAGGAATAAACTCATCTTCATCTGTGCCTAATGGCTGAATAGCTGGAACATGAAAGCTAGTCAGCATGATTTGGTTGATGAGAGCCAGTTAAGGCTGAAGATGCGTGGTTTTATAGCCAACAGACAGTTAAAGAGGCAGAGAGAGAATATGAACTAGCCCTATATGGAGGCAGTTGAATAATTTCTTGAACTGATTCCATGTCTTAATTTCCTCTTTTTAAAAAAGTAATTTCCCTAATTTGGTAGACCATCCTCTAATTATGGGGCTCATAGACATTAATTCATTATATTAAAAATACAAGTTTTAATGCTGCAGTCTTCAGAGGCCTAAACAAGTAACAATTAGCTCTGTGGCTCTTGGCCAAGCAGTGCTAATGCCTAAATTCATCTCATATTTCACTTGGCCAGATTGTAGAATGGCGTTCTTCTACAGTAATTTTCCTTGCATCTTGACTCTGTCTTAAATGGCTCTACCGAGGAAGTGAACCACTATTTGGACCTCCTTCCTTGCAATGGTTGGTTTTAATAGCACTTGCAATCTTTTCCATAATTTCCCAAGGTGATAGGTTGCTTATGTATAACCTGTTCATGTCTTCATTCATTTAGTCATCTAGTTCTTCCTTCTTGCCTCCTTCCCCTCTCCCTTCCTTCCACCCATTCTTCTTTCTTTCTTTCCTCTTTCATTCCTTTCCACTCCCCCCTGCTTTTCCTCCTTTCAACAAATAGTTACTAGGTTCTCAAGAAATGCGAGGCCTTGTACTGAGTCCTGTGGGGGATACAGAAATATATAGATAGATGAATAAGTATTATGATTGATTTGTTCATCCATATAATTAATATTTATTGAATGCCTCTGGTGTGCCTGGCTCTGGTTTGCCAGCTAGGAATGAAGTCTCTTCTCAGTGATTTGTGTTCCTGGATGTGTATTTGGTGGTGGTTTCATCACTCAGTCATGTCCAGCTCTTGTGGCCCTGTGGACTGTAGCCCACCAAGCTTCTCTGTCCATGGGATTTCCCAGGTAAGAATACTGGAGTGGGTTGCCGTTTTCTTCTCCAGGGAATCTTCCCGACTTAGGGATCAAGCCCATGTCTCCTGCATTGCAGGTACATTCTTTACCACTGCGCCACTAGGGAAGCCCCAGGGTATGTATTTGTGAGACAGAAATTTATGTCAAGTACTGTGTGCATGCTAAGTCGCTTCAGTCGTGTCCAACTCTTTGCAACCCTATGGACTGTAGTCTGCCAAGCTCCTCTGTCCATGGCAAGAATACTGGAGTGGGTTGCCATGCTCTTCTCTAGCGGATCTCCCTGACCCAGGGGTTGAACCCACATCTCTATGTCTCCTGCATTGGCAGGCGTGTTCTCTACCACTGGTGCCACCTGGGAGGTGTGAGGTCAAGCAAGTAGTAGTAAGAACTATAGAGAAAAATGAAGCAGGGAATGGAGAGAGAGGTGATGGAGGTAGGGTGGTTTGGGACGGCCGCTCTGTTAAAATGATATTTGATCAGAGAAACATTTATCTAAGGGAAGAACAAGTACCAAGGCCCTCAGGGAATCCATTTCTAAGAAGGAAAAAAAGTGTTAAGGTAAACCTGTGTAACAGAAGGTAGAACAGGTAAGTGATGTAAAGAGTGCATGGATGAAACAGCTGCTGAGGTCAGAGGGAGAGGAGATACCTGCTGGGGAGGAGGGGCAATGAAAGAGCACAGCCCACTTCCTAAGGGCTAACACACACTCTAACAACTTAGGTCCTTTCTTGAAGAGTGACTATTCTCCTCCATTACGAGATAGTTGGGTGTGCACCTAATTAAGGTGCCCTTTGTTTAAGATGCTGAGATTTTAATAGAGATGAAAATAAGTTACATCATCTGTCTACTTTCCCTTCTGGTTTTAGGCTCCTCTAAATCATATTTCTTATTTGTAAGAAGACTGTCTGCTCATGTCCCGTGTTGCCCCACCAAAGACTAGAAGGTCAAGAGATTACTCCTGTTTTTAGACAGCTGTGTGCTCAAGATTAGGTCGCCTTTATTTTTACTTGCTTTGATCATCTTGGTGAGGTCCTAGCTCTTCTATTAGGATGCAAGTGCCCCAGTGAAAAATGAAACACTTTAATGCGGTATCGACTCACCTTTGGCTCTTCGCCAGAGAGAGTTCAAACAAGGAACTATAAAAATAAACTAGAAGATTATATCATTTTTATTTTTAAAATGGGATGCTGGCAAGAAGGGAATATAGGCCTGTAAGTGGAGAGAGAATGAAGAGAAAGAGCACAAGGTGATGGGAAAGAAGAAAAGAGAAAAAAGGATATCATTTAATTTTACAGAAAGACATATGCATCCAAATCTTGAAATTGATCCAGTTGAGACCTTTCGGGATATAGGGATAGATACATTTTGAAGAGCAGAAATACCTTGATACACTACTTGAAGCAAAAATGTGATCATAGGGTTGAGTGTGGGGATCTGCAGGAGCTGAGGCTAACTCATGACAATTGAAGTGGGGTGCCTTAGAAATGAACAGGGATTTAGAGGGGGCTGGAGGTAGAAGGAGAGACAGAGGAGAAAGCAGAAGGAAGAGAGAGAAAAGCAACGATATGGCAGGTGACTGGTGCCCAAAGCAAGAAAATGACCAAGCAACCTTTAGCAATACAGATACCTGTTTTTGAATTTTAAATTATTTCTGCTGCAATGTAGATTTTTCTTTCCAAAACTTTCAGTAATGTTTTCTTCTTGTTCAAAGGCCTTCACTGGAGGGTGTATTGGGTTGAAATTAAGGATAAGAACAACCCATGGCAGAGTAGGGTGGCTTCCCTGGTGGCTCAGAGGTGAAGAATCTGCCTGCCAATGCGGGAAATGTGGGTTTGATCCCTGGCTCAGGAAGATCCCCTGAAGAAGGAAATGGTAACCCGTTTCAGTATTCTCGCCTGGGAAATCCCATGGACAGAGGAGCCATGGAGTCACAGAGTCAGACATGACTTAGCGACTAAAGAACAGCACAGCAGGGCAGAGTTGAGCTCGGCAGGAATGGATGATGAGAGAACTGCTGGTCTTGGTGTTCACTCAACAGATGCAGATGCAGAGTCAGCCATTTGGAGGGTCCCCCACCCTCAAGCTCCACTGAAGAAATGAGCAGAAATCCCAAGGCTGCCACTGCATTTTTCTACAATTGATAACATGGAGATTTTAATCTGTCTTTACCTAGACATGAAGAAATAGATCAACACCAGTTGATATCCAGATTACATAGACTTAAAAAGTTTTTATTAGAAGTTCTTGTATCAGAACTTCAGAAGTGAAGATGAAAGCTGAAACTCCAGTGCTCAACATGAAGGGGAAAGGAATGTTTGAAGTATAGCACTAAGTGGTTCTTCCTTTTAATAGATGGGAAGCAAGCTGGCTTTTGTAAAGAATTATCTGATTTCTGTGCCTCTCAGGAGGGACTTTCACAGAAGTGGGTCTTTTCTATGTGGAATCTGGAAGTGGAGGGATTCTACACTATTTCTTCTCATAGCCCTGAGGGCATGTTTGAAAACTTTGAATATTCTACTTAATTTCTTTGTTTTTGAAGCTGTGGAAAATTCCAACTATCTAGAGAGGGCAAACTTGTGGAAGGCTGAGCAAGGAGATGCTTGAGTCATTATTGTGCTCTTTGCTTTGAATACTAACCATGAGCAGAGTGTGTTCAAACCCTACCTTCAGTCCTGTTTGGAGGCTTCTGATTCCTGATAAGATCCATGCAGCCTGGGTTCCTGAATCCCTTTCTGTGTGTGTATGTGTTCATTCATTCAGTCGTGTATGACTCTGCAACCCCATGGACTATAGCCTGACAGGAAGTTTCCAGGCAAGAACACTGGAGTGGGTTGCCATTTCCTACCCCAAGGGAGTAGGTTCCTTCCCAACCTAGGGATCAAACCCTCATCGCTTTTGTCTCCTACACTGGCAGATGGATTCTTTACCACTGTGCCACCATGCTACAGAAGCCAGAGGGAGACTAATATAAACAAACAAACTCCAAGGAACACTGAGGCAAAGATTTTGCCTGGGTTTCAGAGTGTGTGAAATGGCAATGTTTGGAAGAGAGTTGGACCAGATTGCTACTGTCCAATATGGTAGCCACCAGACTCAGGTGGCTATGGAGTGCTTACAGTGTGGCTAGTCTGAATTGAGATGTGCTGCAAAGGTAAACTATCTCATCCCCTCACCCCCGCCAGAATTTTTTTTTTGAAGACTTACTATATAAAAGGGAAGGTGATATATGACACTAATTCATTTTTATATTGCTTACATACTGAGGTGATAATGTTTTTAGATTTACTAGGTTAAATAAAACGTATTATTTATATTAGTTTCTAGAGCTGCTGTAACAAAGTGGCTACATGGACTGTAGCTTGCAAGACTCCTCTGTCCATGCAATTTTCCAGGCAAGAATACTGGAGTAGGTTACCATTTCCTCCTCCAGGGGAGCTTGCTGACCCAGGGATCCAACCCACATACCTTGTGTCTCCTGCACTGGCAGCTGGATTCTTCACCACTAGTGCCACTTGGGTATAGATTGAATAGCTTAGACAACAGAAGTTGATTTTCCCACAGATCTGGAGCCTAGAAGTCCAGGGTCTAGATGTCAGTGGAGTCTGTCTCTTCTGAGGCCTCTTTTGTTGGCTTTAGATGGCTGTCTTCTCCATGTATCTTCATAGTGTCGTCCCTCTGTGTGTGTCTATGTCCTAATTGCCTCTTTTTATAAGGACGTTCGTCTCACTGAAGTAGGGCCCATCCCAGTAACATCATTGTAACTTAATTAAGATAAGATCTCTTTAAAGGTCCTAACTCCAGATACACTCACATTCTGAAGTATTAGAGATTAGGATTTCAACATATGAATTGGAGGATGGGTGCTCATTCACCCTATATCATTATTAAAATTAAACTCACCTGTTTCTTTTTATTTTTTAAAAATGTAGCTACTATAAAATTTAAAATTATACATGTGGCTGTATTAGATTTCTGTTGGACAGGGTTACACTAGACTGTAATTCCAAAAGGGCAGACTCCTTTAAATGTTGTGAGTGCTGAAGAATTGATGCTTTTGAACTGTGGTGTTGGAGAAGACTTTTGAGAGTCCCCTGGACTGCAAGGAGATCCAACCAGTCCATCCTAAAGGAAATCAGTCCTGAATATTCATTGAAAAAACTGATGTTGAAGTTGAAACTCCAATACTTTGGCCACCTGATGCAAAGAACTGACTCATTTGAAAAGACCCTGATGCTGGGAAATATTGAAAGTGGGAGGAGAAGGGGGTGACAGAAGATGAGATGGTTGGATGGCATCACAGGACTCAATGGACATGAGTTTGCGTAAACTCTGGGAATTGGTGATGGACGAGTCGGACACAACTAAGCAACTGAACTGAACTGAACTGAATTTAGCTTCCTAATACCTTGGACAGTTCAGTCGCTCAGTCGTGTCCGACTGTTAGTGACCTCATGAACCGCAGCACACCAGGCCTCCCTGTCCATCACCAACTCACGGAGTTTACCCAAACTCATGTCCATTGAGTCAGTGATGCCATCCAACCATCTCATCCTGTCATTCCCTTCTCCTCCTGCCTTCAATCTTTCCCAGCATCAGGGTCTTTTCAAATGAGTCAGCTCTTCCCATCAGGTGACCAAAGTATTGGAGTTTCAGCTTCAACATTAGTCCTTCCAATGAATACTCAGGACTGATCTCCTTTAGGATGGACTAGTTGGATCTCCTTGCAGTCCAAGGGACTCTCAAGAATCTTCTCCAACACCACACTTCAAAAGCATCAATTCTTTGGCACTCAGTTTTCTTCACAGTCCAACTCTCACATCCATACATGACTACTGGAAAAACCATAGCCTTGACTAGATGGACCTTTGTTGGCAAAGTAATGTCTCTGCTTTTGAATATGCTCTCTAGGTTGGTCATAACTTTTCTTCCAAGGAGCAAATGTCTCAATTTCATGGCTGCAGTCACCATCTGCAGTGATTTTGGAGCCCCCCAAATAAGGTCTGTCACTGTTTCCACTGTTTCCCCATCTATTTCCCATGAAGTGATGGGACCAGGTGCCATGATTTAGTTTTCTGAATGTTGAGTTTTAAGCCAACCTTTTCATTCTCCTCTTTCACTTTCATCAAGAGGCTCTTTAGTTCTATGCTTTCTGCCATAAGGGTGGTGTCATCTGCATATCTGAGATTATTGATATTTCTCCCGGCAATCTTGATTACAGCTTGTGCTTCATTCAGCCCAGCGTTTCTCATGATATACTCTGCAAATAAGTTAAATAAGCAGGGTGACAGTATACAGCCTTGATGTTCCTCTTTTCCTATTTGGAACCAGTCTGTTGTTCCATGTCCAGTTCTAACTGTTGCTTCCTGACCTGCATACAGAGCCTGCCACAAATTCAAGCTTGATCACAGTGGCTGAATGTCAAATAAGTGAGCACTGTAGGCAATAGGTAGGGTGAGAGAGGATTTTAGGTGTGCATTTCTATAAGATCCCTTGCCCTGGTGTTTACCTGAGTAGCTTGTGGTTGGCTGCATTGCTACCATAAGGAGGAAAATAATAGCCGTCCTGACAACTGTCCAACAGTGCAGAGGTGAGTTTGCCTGGGGCAGTGGTAGTTTATAGTTGGTGCAAGCAGGCATACTGGTCTTCAAACCTTCTCCCCTTCTTAGCATCCTTTTCCACTTTGAGAACTGTGTGCTAGAATGAAAGGAGGCAGGTCTTGAGGGTTAGTGTCAAGAGGTGTACAGAATATAATATCAGAGGATTTCTGAAGTTTTCAGGAGGTCACAACATAGAGTCTTCTTTCACAAAAGTCATTTAAAGAGACTATTTCAAAAATGTTTTGAAAAATTAAGTAAGCTAAGTTTCTTGAAAAATGTAAAATTACAAAATTGATGTAAGAAGAAAGAGAATATTTGAGTTTTAAGTGGTGATTAAAGGCCCTCATTCCAAAAAACTTTAGATAAAAATAGCTTTATGGGAGAGTTCTACCAAATTTTCAAGGAAAGAAAATCAGTATTGTATATACATTTTATTTTATTTATTTTTTTATTTTTTTAATACTTTATTCTACTTTACAATACTGTATTGGTTTTGCCATACATTGACATGAATCAGCCACAGGTGTACACGATCATAGAGGAAAACATACCAACTCATTTTTTTTAGGCTAGTATGACCTAAGCCAAATAAAGACAGCACAGGGAAAGNTTTTTTTTTTTTTTAATACTTTATTCTACTTTACAATACTGTATTGGTTTTGCCATACATTGACATGAATCAGCCACAGGTGTACACGATCATAGAGGAAAACATACCAACTCATTTTTTTTAGGCTAGTATGACCTAAGCCAAATAAAGACAGCACAGGGAAAGATAATTATAGGTCTGCTTAAGAATGCCATGTGAAAATTCCAAATAATAATCCCTAAGTCCATTGGTATATTACAGATATCAGATCAGGTAAGGATTGTTAAGCTTCAGAAACCCCAATTCAGTATCTTAATTGACTAAGAACTTGTTCATGGTTGTTTTGATATATACAGTACAAGCTTTCAACAAACTTTAACATCTATTAATGATTCAAAAACAACTCTGCTGCCTGGCTCTTGCCATGTCAGTTGAGTTACATGCTTCCCACGAGTCAATTGTATTTGTTCCCAAGGCTCTTTGTATTAGTTGTACTTGATATTGTAATTATGTACTTTACTTAAATATTATATGAAACAAAGTATGAAAAGAGAATTGCATTGGTGAAATTCCATTGAATGTTTTGGAAAGATTTGCTAAAGGCAAACCGCTAGTAAATATTGCTATCAGATCATTGTCATTTCTATCATATTAAAAGCAAAGGCTTCGGTCCCACATCAAAAGATTGATCAATGAATATGGATTTAATACANTTGTTCCCAAGGCTCTTTGTATTAGATGTACTTGATATTGTAATTATGTACTTTACTTAAATATTATATGAAACAAAGTATGAAAAGAGAATTGCATTGCTGAAATTCCATTGAATGTTTTGGAGAGATTTGCTAAAGGCAAACCACTAGTAAATATTGCTATCAGATCGTTGTCATTTCTATGATATTAAAAGCAAAGGCTTTGGTCCCACATCAAAAGATTGATCAGTGAATATGGATTTAATACGTTAAAATTTTTAATGACTTTATCATTTTGTATAATTCCCTATCCTTACTTTTATTCATTTACTAATTGTTACCAATAATGTCAGATACAAGGGCTCTCATTGTATTATTTTGAAAAACACTACTGTCCAAATTCCCAGTATCACCCCTTCCATTCTTTTCAACACTCATTTGATTATGAAGGGACTTGCAAGTGAATTAATACGCTTTCGTCCTACGTAGCCTGCTGTGTCTCTGCATGAGTAGGAAAGAAGATGTGTTAGACTGTCTATGTTAGGACGCCCCCTTCTTGCTCACTGAAATTATTAAATCTACAAGAAGTCAAAAATTTCTGGCTCCTAAACATTCCCATTTATTTTGTGTCACTTCTGAAACTGTTTTCTCATCATTCTGTCAACTTTGTATTCCTGAGTCTGAATAAAAATACAGTATCTGAAACCTCTCTCTGTTCCCCAGATCTCAGTCACTAGAACTATTTTTTTCTTGTTATTGTGGAAATGTACTGGCATACTATTCTGTAACTTCTTTCTTATAATTGTGCAAATTGAAATAGTATTCTAGAACCCAGATTTCTGGAAAAAAAAAA
>SJYW01046411.1:44850-73827 GCA_006410735.1 Raphicerus campestris | reverse complement strand
TGCATTGGCCTACCTGAAGAAAATCCATGTTTGGCATACTAAGCTAAGTTATGTTGTAGCAACAAATAAACCCAAATATCAGTGACTTAAAATGGTAGGTAATTCTCCAAGCCAGGCTTCAATAGTACGTGAACAGTGAACTTCCAGATGTTCAAGCTCGATTTAGAAAAGGCAAAGGAACCAGAAAGCAATTTATCAACATCCAGTGGATCATAGAGAAAGCAAGAGAATTCCAGAAAAACACTACTTCTGCTTTATTGATTATGCTAAAGCCTTTGACTGTGTGGATCACAACAAACTGTGGAAAATTCTGAAAGAGATGGGAATACCACACCACCTTACCTGCCTCCTGAGAAATCTGTATGAAGGTCAAGAAACAACAGTTAGAACTGGACATGGAACAACAATCTCATTCCAAATTGGGAAAGGAGTATGTCAAGGCTGTATACTGTCACCCTGCTTATTTAACTTCTATGCAGAGTACATCATGAGAAACGCTGGGCTGAAGAAGCACAAGCTGGAATCAAGATTGCCGGGAGAAATATCAATAACCTCAGATATACAGATGACACCACCCTTATGGCAGAAAGTGAAGAAGAACTAAAGAGCCTCTTGATGAAAGTGAAAGAGGAGAGTGAAAAAAGCTGGCTTAAAGCTCAACATTCAGAAAACGAAGATCATGGCATCCAGTCCCATCAGTTCAGTTCAGTCACTCAGTCGTGTCTGACTCTTTGTGACCCCATGAACCACAGCATGCCAGTCCTCCCTGTTCATCAACAACTCCTAGAGTCCACCCAAACCCATGTCCATTGAGTCGGTGATGTCATCCAACCATCTCATCCTCTGTTGTCCCCTCTCCTCCTGCCCTCAATCTTTCTCAGCATAATGGTCTTTTCAAATGAGTCAGCTCTTCACATGAGGTGGCCAAAGTATTGGAGTTTCAGCTTCAAAATCAGTCCTACCAATGAACACCAGGACTGATCTCCATTAGGATGCATTGGTTGGATCTCCTTGCAGTTCAAGGGACTCTGAAGAGTCTTCTCCAACACCACAGTTCAAAAGCATCAATTCTTCGGCACTCAGCTTTCTTTACAGTCCAACTGTCACATCCATACATGACCACTGGAAAAACCATAGCCTTGACTAGATGGACTTTGTGGACCAACTAATGTCTCTGCTTTTTAATATGCTATCTAGGTTGGTCAAAACTTTCATTCCAAGGAGTAAGCGTCTTTTAATTTCATGGCTGTAGTCACCATCTGCGGTGATTTTGGAGCCCTGAAAAATCACGTCTGACACTGTTTCTACTGTTTCTCCATCTATTTGCCATGAAGTGATGGGCCTAGATGCCTTGATCTTCATTTTCTTTAAGCAAACTTTTTCACTCTCCTCTTTCACTTTCATCAAGAGGCTCTTTAGTTCTTCACTTTCTGCCATACAGGTGGTGTTATCTGCATCTGAGGTTATTGATATTTCTCCTGGCAATCTTGATTCCAGCTTGTGCTTCTTCCAGTCCAGCGTTTCTCATGATGTATTCTGCACAGAAGTTAAATAAGCAGGGTGATGATATATAGGCTTGATGTACTCCTTTTCCTATTTGGAACCAGTCTGTTGTTCCATGTCCATTTCTAACTGTTGCTTCCTGACCTGCTTATAGGTTTCTCAAGAGCCAGGTCAGGTGGTCTGGTATTCCCATCTCTTTCAGAATTTTCCACCGTTTATTGTGATCCACACAGTCAAAGGCTTTGGCATAGTCAATAAAGCAGAAATAGATGTTTTTCTGGAACTCTCTTGCTTTTTCCATGATCCAGCAGATGTTAGCAATTTGATCTCTGGTTCCTCTGCCTTTTCTAAAGCCAGCTTGAACATCTGGAAATTCACGGTTCACATATTGCTGAAGCCTGGCTTAGAGAATTTTAAGCATAACTTCACTTGCGTGTGAGCGAGTGGACTTGTGCAGTAGTTTGAGCATTCTTTGGCATTGTCTTTCTTGGGGATTGGAATGAACACTGACCTTTTCCAGTTCTGTGGCCACTGCTGAGTTTTCCAAATTTCCTGGCATATTGAGTGCAGCACTTTCACAGCATCATCTTTCAGGATTTGAAATAGCTCAACTGGAATTCTATCACCTCCAGTAGCTTTGTTCGTAGTAATGCTTCCTAAGGCCCACTTGACGTCACATTCCAGGATGTCTGGTTCTAGGTGAGTGATCACATCATCGTGATTATCTGGGTCATGAAGATCTTTTTTGTACAGTTCTGTGTATTCTTGCCACCTCATACCTCTTCTTAACTTCTGCTTCTCGTAGTTCCCTACCATTTTTGTCCTTTACTGAGCCCATCTTTGCATGAAATGTTCCTTTGGTATCTCTAATTTTCTTGAAGAGATTTCTAGTCTTTCCCATTCTATTGTTTTCCTCTATTTCTTTGCATTGATGGCTGAGGAAGGCTTTCTTATCTGTCCTTGCTATTCTTTGGAACTCTACATTCAAACTGGTATATCTTTCCTTTGCTCCTTTGCTTTTCACTTCCCTTCTTTCCACAGCTATTTGTAAGGCCTCCCCAGACAGCCATTTTGCCTTTTTGCATTTTTTTTTCTTGGGGATGGTCTTGATAACTGTCTCCTGTACACTGTCACGAACTTCCATCCATAGTTCATCAGACACTCTATCAGATCTAGTTCCTTAAATCTATTTCTCACATCCACTGTATAGTCATAAGGGATTTAATTTAGGTCATACCTGAATGGTGTATTGGTTTTCTCCGCTTTCTTCAATCTGGTCCCATCACTTCATGGTAAATAGATGGGAAAACAATGGAAACCGTGACAAACTTTATTTTCTTGGGCTTCAAAATCACTGCAGATGGTGACTGCAGCCATGAAATTAAAAGACACTTGCTTCTTGGAAGAAAAGCTATGATCAACCTAGATAGCCTATTAAAAAGCAGAGACGTTACTTTGCCGACAAAAGTCTGTCTAGTCAAAGCTATGGTTTTCCCAGTAGTCATGTATGGATGTGAGAGCTGGATCATAAAGAAAGCTGAGCACTGAAGTATTGATGCTTTTGAACTGTGGTGTTGGAGAAGACTCTTCAGAGTCCCTTGAACAGCAAGGACATCCAACCAATCCATCCTAAAGAAATTCAGTCCTGAATATTCATTGGAAGGACTGATGCTGAAGCTCAAACTCCAATACTTTGGCCACCTGATGCAAAGAACCGATTCACTGGAAAACACCTTGATGCTGGGAAAGACTGAAGGCAGGAGGAGAAGGGGATGACAGAGGATGAGATGGTTGGATGGCATCATCGACTCGATGGATATAAGTTTGGGCAAGGACCAGGAGTTGGTGTTTGTCAGGGGAGCCTGGCTTGCTGCAGTCCATGGGGTTGCAAAGAGTCAGACAGGACTGAGTGACTGAACTGATTGAAAATGGTAGTACTATACTATCCATATGGGAGCTACTAAGTACTTCAAATACAGCTAGTCCAGATTGAGGTCTGCGGAAAATATGAACTAGGTTTTGATGACTGAGAAGTCTGAAAACAAGAATATACAGTATCTCTTTATCTCTTGATTACACATTTAAATGATAATTTAGATCTACTATATTAAATAAAACATAAAAGTTAACTTTGCCCATCTTTTACTTTTTATACAGTGTTACCAAAAATTTAGAGTTACATTTCTTCAATTGGCTTGTGCTATGATAAAGTTCAATTTCCTGTTTGTATTATTGGGTTGGCCAGAAACTTTGTTTGGGTTCTGAATGACCCTTCTGGCCAAGCCAATATGTGTTCACTGCAGGTTAGCTTACTGCAGTGACTCAGTGATCCATGCTGAGGGTGACTGTGCCAGAGGGAAAGCAGAGCTCAGAAGGTTACATGAGGACACACACCACTTCTGTGCCCAGCTCACTGAACAGAAGTTGTCATCTGGACCCATTTGTCTATGAGGACACCAGGAAGAGGAATTATATCTGATGAGTAGTGCTAATTAATACACACTGAGACAGAATGCCCTTCCTCCATCACCTGATTATCACAATATATCTATTGTGTAAAACAAATGTCTTACCTACTTCACAACATAACCATTCATAGTCATTCAACACATACCTAAACTTAACATCCTAAGGTACTAAGCTGGGATATAGAAAAAGCTAAAACATGGTCCTAGATCTCAGGGAATTCACAATTCATCAGATCAACTAACTGCAAAATTATGCTGAGTACAATGCGATGAATCTGAATAGATGTTGGTCTCATGCCCAATGGGAGGGTAGGGGAGAAAATGTTCCCTCTGTGGACGTTCCTTTCATGGAGTACTAAATCTCTTCTCGGAAGTAAGCAACGGCAGTTCTGATCTACCCAACTCCAAAAGTCCTCATCATAACATTTCTCTTTTTCTTCAAGGTGATGTATTAAATAAGCTGAACTTGGAGACAACTGTATCATCACAGTTACACTTTATCATGAACAACTGACCTGCNATGTAAGTTTGAGCAAGGACCAGGAGTTGGTGTTTGTCAGGGGAGCCTGGCTTGCTGCAGTCCATGGGGTTGCAAAGAGTCAGACAGGACTGAGTGACTGAACTGATTGAAAATGGTAGTACTATACTATCCATATGGGAGCTACTAAGTACTTCAAATACAGCTAGTCCAGATTGAGGTCTGCGGAAAATATGAACTAGGTTTTGATGACTGAGAAGTCTGAAAACAAGAATATACAGTATCTCTTTATCTCTTGATTACACATTTAAATGATAATTTAGATCTACTATATTAAATAAAACATAAAAGTTAACTTTGCCCATCTTTTACTTTTTATACAGTGTTACCAAAAATTTAGAGTTACATTTCTTCAATTGGCTTGTGCTATGATAAAGTTCAATTTCCTGTTTATATTATTGGGTTGGCCAGAAACTTTGTTTGGGTTCTGAATGACCCTTCTGGCCAAGCCAATATGTGTTCACTGCAGGTTAGCTTACTGCAGTGACTCAGTGATCCATGCTGAGGGTGACTGTGCCAGAGGGAAAGCAGAGCTCAGAAGGTTACATGAGGACACACACCACTTCTGTGCCCAGCTCACTGAACAGAAGTTGTCATCTGGACCCATTTGTCTATGAGGACACCAGGAAGAGGAATTATATCGGATGAGTAGTGCTAATTAATACACACTGAGACAGAATGCCCTTCCTCCATCACCTGATTATCACAATATATCTATTGTGTAAAACAAATGTCTTACCTACTTCACAACATAACCATTCATAGTCATTCAACACATACCTAAACTTAACATCCTAAGGTACCAAGCTGGGATATAGAAAAAGCTAAAACATGGTCCTAGATCTCAGGGAATTCACAATTCATCAGATCAACTAACTGCAAAATTATGCTGAGTACAATGCGATGAATCTGAATAGATGTTGGTCTCATGCCCAATGGGAGGGTAGGGGAGAAAATGTTCCCTCTGTGGACGTTCCTTTCATGGAGTACTAAATCTCTTCTCGGAAGTAAGCAACGGCAGTTCTGATCTACCCAACTCCAAAAGTCCTCATCATAACATTTCTCTTTTTCTTCAAGGTGATGTATTAAATAAGCTGAACTTGGAGACAACTGTATCATCACAGTTACACTTTATCATGAACAACTGACCTGCTGATAACTATTCACAGTTATGACCCAGTCAATAATCAATGTGTCATTATGTCCTTACTAAGGTGTGGCAATTAACAGCCATGAAACAAGCATGACCCAGAAAGGACAGGTGAGTATTTTGTCTGCTGCCAGTGAAGCAGCAATTTGACTTTGAAAATAACTTTCTAACACACTTGGAAAGGTTATGATAGTCTTCCTAGGCCTATTCTAGTTATCTTTTGGTGGAATGCTGACAGAAACTACAGGATGCAGAAACAGTGCAAAGAGTGATAGTTTACAAACTGCTTTTTTACCTATAGGTTATGAAAAAGCTGTCAAAAACTGGGGCTTATATGATCAGAAATGTAGCTGATAGATTATACTTCATCTCCTATCAGTTACTCATTGGTGTAATGCTAATATAACTCCTTTGCTTACTTTATGGGGCCAGGATAGAGAGATAGACAGGTATATATAGATATAAATTACACATAAATTATATAATGCATTTGAAATCATGTTGTGTGAGGGCCATCCATGTATCACTGGCATCGGTTGTCCTCTACTTTGGGCACATAGAAAGCTGGGCTTCCTGACCCAGTGGTTAGGCTGGAGCCATAGAACATGCTCAGGCTACTGAGCTATGAGCAGAAGCCTTGAAGACTGGTGTGCACTTTGCCTTTCCCTTTCACAAAGGGAAGTCTCTGGATGAAGTTACTGTGATGCTGGGTCCCTGATGATTACATGTAAATGTAATCATCTTCCCCACCCCACCCTCTGCTATCCTGAGATCAAGAAGTAAACCCTGTTGCTTCAAGCCTTGAGTGACATACAGAAGTGATATAAAAGCTCTGCACTGAACTTCATGAGATTATAAGGAGACACAGAAGGAGAGGCACCCACGACGAGATCTTAGGATACTCTAAAAGATGGAAGTCATGTGGAAGAGGAGCGTGAGCAAAGGAGACTGAGAAGGGGTCAGAAAAGAAGGGAGAAATCAGGAGATCATGAGATGCCTTCTGAGTCAAGAAAAGAGTGTTTTTCAAGGAAGCAATAACCTACCATTTGGACAAATGCTGTTGACAAAGCAAGTATGATAACAGAAATGGCATGAGTGCTGAGTATGGTTAAAACTGATCTTAATAAAAAACAGTATCTATGAAGGGAGGAAGCCCAGATCCAGTAGTTTGAAAAGAGGCTGGGCCCATCAACTGACAACTGGCATAAGATGATGTCTACTGCAGGAACATGACGGACCTATGGATTATCATACTAAGTGAAGTAAGTCAGACTTAGAAAGACAAAAACCATTTGATATCACTTGTATGTAGAATCTAAAAATGATACAAATGAACTTATTTATAAAACAGAAATAGAGTCACAGAAGTAGAAAACAAATTTATGGTTACCAAAAGGAAGAGGGAGGGAAGGAGGGACATATTAGGAGCAGGGGATTAGCAGACACAAACTACTATACATAAAATAGGTAAGCAACAAGGATATACTACACAGTACCTATAATGGAATGTAATCTGAAAAAATGTTTAACAATCACTTTGCTTGCTATAGACTTCCCTGGTGGCTCAGATGGTAAAGCATCTTGCTTACAATGCAGAAGACCTGGGTTTGATCCCTGGGTCAGGAAGATACTCTGGAGAAGGAAATGGCAACCCACTCCAGTACTCTTGCCTGGAAAATCCCATGGATGGAGGAGCCCGGTAGGCTACAGTCCATGGGGTCGCAAAGAGTGGGACACGACTGAGCGACTTCACTTCACTTGCTTGCTATACACCTGAAACTATCGGTACTGTATATCAGCTATGTGCTATGCTTAGCTGCTCAGTTGTGTCCAACTCTTTGTGACCCCACGGACTGTAGCCTGACAGGCCCCTCTGTCTGTAGGGATTCTCCAGGCAAGCAACTGGAATGGGTTGCCATGCCCTCCTCCAGGGGATCGTCCTGACCCAGGAATCAAACCAGTGTCTCCTGCATTGCAGGTGGATTTTTTACCTTCTGAGCCACAAGGGAAATCCATATCAACTATATTTCAATTTAAAAAAAGAGAGAGAATCATAGGTGAGAAAGTGGAGATAAGGACATTAGACAAATCACTGAACAAGTTTTTCTGTCGCGTGCAGAAGGGAAATGAGGTGGTTATTGGAGGAGAATATGGAGGGGTGGTGGTCAAGGGATTTTTCTTACAAGTTACAGGAGCATGTTTATGATGATTGAGTAGAGAGCAAAAGCTGATGATGCAGGAGAGAAGAGATGATCACAGAAGCAAAGTCCTTGAGAAGGTGAAATGGGAAGGATTCAGCACATAACTGGGGGGCTCCCAGGACAGTGGCAGCCACTGGGAGGACAGTAACAGCAGGAAGGCAGAGGGTGAGAAAGGGGATGGCCACAGAAAAGCCTGTTTGACTGCTTTTAGTCTCGCTCAAAGTACAGACAAGATTATAAGCAGAGCCTGGGTGGGTGGTGGGGGTACAGCTAAAGGAGGTGAGAGGGCACAGGGGCAAGAAGATGGCGGGAAATTATAGCCGGTCAACTCCTATTCAGTCTTTTCAGATGTCACCTTCAGTGAGCCCCCTACATCACACTATTTAGAAAGCATATTCATTCACCCTCCAGCACTACTTTTTCCTTTGCTACATCATGTTCTAACATGCCATATTATTTTATTAGTTTATTTTCACTGCCTCACTCATTATGTTAGAGGCAACACTGACTGAAACTGACCACCCTGGTCAGGTGAGATAGTAGCCACTGAGGAGGTCCTGGTACAGAACATGGAACTAAAAACGACTACCAGCTGGAAGAATTAGGGAAAGGTCAGAAGGAGATGCCACACGTCTTACCAACCTCCCAGAACCCTCCTCACTGGAGTCCATCTTGGCTGAGCAATGTACATACCACCAGGAAGGACCCTGGATCAGAATGATTGGCCAGCGAAAATCCAGAAACTAAGCCCATCACCATAAAACCTGAGACCTCGAACCACATGGCAGAGCAGTTCTTCTGGGTCCCCTTACCCTGTTGCCTTCTGCCTGGTTGCCCCTTCCCAATAAAGTCTCTTGCTCTGGCAGCACATGTGCCCCTCAGACAATGCATTTCTGAGTGATAGATGAGGGCCCACTCTCATGCCTTGGAAGGGGTCCTCCCTACTTCAGGAATTAAAAGGTGAGCACTGCAAGGATAGGGGCTCTATGTTTGCTTCCCTGATGTATTCTGAATGTCTGGAATTATGCCAGGCATTGTCTGTTTACTGAACAATTAAAACTTTTCAAATGAATGAATGAAAGGAAGAGGCCAAGAAAGGAAGGATGGGAAGAAGAAATGAATATAACTGCTCATTATGGTGAGGAGCGAAGCACACGTGTGAGGCTCCCTGGCATTCTTTGGTACTCTGGTCCTTGTCGGAGAGAGTAGTCATAAAGGGAACCAGTCAGCATGTTTTTCTAGGAACATTCAAACTGTTCAGGTGCAGGAACAAAGGTGGGATTTAGTCAAGGTCAAGGCTTTGCCAGGCAAATAAGTCAAAGAAATTAGGGAATGAGAGAACCGAAGTACTTGTATATGAGTGGTCATAATGATGGATCCTGGAATCGAAGTGAAGTAAAGTGGGGATGAAATGATGGTCAAAAGAGAGGCTGGGACAATTCATCAGCAGGCTCATCATGACAGTCCTTGCCAGTTGGAAGAATTAGGGAAAGGACAATGACAATGTGAAATATCTAAACCCATTCAAAGTAAGTTTCAATTCTAAGCATTTAAGGGTTTACTTAGAATTCTCTTTCCCTAAAGAGACTTCATTTCAAAGAGAGATTAAGGTATATCTTTGTTAAGTATATCTAGAAAAAGAAAAGAACAATTACAAACTAAATTTCAGTACTTACCTGCTAATTGCTATCTTTGTTTTACAAACTAAATAAACCACTGCGTGATGCAAACAATCAAGACTAAGGCTTTTTCATTCCACTGGAGTTTGTACAGAGAACTGAAGGGTAAAAGATTCCTTCTGGCAGTCAGAAAAGAAGCAAGAGTGGATGCCCCAAACATAACGTACNCTGCGTGATGCAAACAATCAAGACTAAGGCTTTTTCATTCCACTGGAGTTTGTACAGAGAACTGAAGGGTAAAAGATTCCTTCTGGCAGTCAGAAAAGAAGCAAGAGTGGATGCCCCAAACATAATGTACACAGTGTGATCCATGAGTCACTGAATGAAGGATTAGACTTCAGAAGACCCACAGGCACTTATTAGAGTCTGAAAAGCTGAATCCAGGTAGCCTCAATGAATGCCAAAGTGATTTACTGCTGTGCAATCCAAAATAATATACTGGTTAAAGCAAAGAACTAACAGTCCGTAGATGAGGAGAGGCCCCAAGAGGAGACAGAACACATTTCTGAAACACTAATGGACACCAGGTCTCACCATGTGTCATTTTCTTTACTGCGTACTGGACTAAGGTCAAGGAAAATTGTATGTAGTACACCTTCATTCTTCTGCCTGCTCTATTCCCAGTCTTCTCTACAGCTCTTTTTAATTTCAACCTGTGTGGAACAAATCAGAATAGAGAATGGAGATGAACAACAAAGAACTCTGTNGGAAGGAACATTGGCATATATAACCCTAATAAATTCCTGACAAACCAGGAAATGTGTATATGAATGTTCACAGTAGCATTATTCATAAGAGAAAATATTTTAAATGGGAATCAATGCATATCAATGAATAGGCAAACATAAATAAATTGTATAGTCATACAGTAGAATACTATACAGCAAGGAAAAAGAACTAATGATGCATCTTATAGTAAGCAAAATCTTAAAAACAACATTGACAGAAGAAAAGCAAGTCAGAGGAGACTTTATACTGCATGATACCATTTTTTTTACAAAGCACAAAACAAAATCACTGCAAAATAATTTGTTAAGGCTACATATGTATGCATGGTAAAATTATTTTTAGAGCAAGGTAATAAAAAATGCAAAAATTCAGGAAGACAGTCCATCTGGTAGGGGAGAAGGATGAGACTGCATGTAATTTGATGGTTTTAGTAATACTTTTTAGTCAGTGTCTCTCAAACTTTTTTTCCCACCATAGTAAATATTTTTATTTGTGATATTTGTGTACACAGTTACAAACAGCACAAGGATTAAACATGCTTGTAACTTATAGTCAGAGCAGAGTCTTCATATCCATGGTTTCTCCACATTGTGGTTGCAACCACATACTACGTAGTACTATAATATCTATTATTGAAAAACATCAACAGATAGATGGACCCACATAGCTCAAACCCACATTATTCAAGGGTCAACTGTAAGTGTAAACACAAAGNATAGTCAGAGAAGAGTCTTCATATCCATGGTTTCTCCACATTGTGGTTGCAACCACATACTACGTAGTGCTATAATATCTATTATTGAAAAACAACAGATAGATGGACCCACATAGCTCAAACCCACATTATTCAAGGGTCAACTGTAAGTGTAAACACAAAGAAATCTGAGATCACAGTATATATCAGTTTCTACATAGCAGTATGAAGAAAGAAAACATGCCAGACCTCCAAGGCTATTGCTAGAGTCCATATTCTTACAGCAGCACCATGCATGCAGCCTCATTCAAAAGGAAAATCTCAGCTGGGAGAGATGGAAATCACATGTCTCATACCTGGGCAGGTATTTATAACTGATGATCAGTCTTCACTATTTCTGCCTTCTGATCAGAAGTCCACCCAAATAAACACTTTCTTAGCAATCATCTGCCAGGCAAGGGAACTATTCAGTAGATTTAGCACATTACCATCTATCTGCAAAACCAGCCGAGGCTTCAAGAGAAGGTTTAGTAAAGCCCTAATCTCCCTGAGACTGTTCAATCACCCCTAAATTAAGGGGATTAGACTAGCTGCTTTGTGAGGTGCCTTTCAAGGTCCTTTGTGTCATATTATGGTATCCAAAGTTTCTGTGTGAAGCAATGCTGACAGAATGAGTTTTTTTTCTTAAAACACACACAGAATAAGTAGTGTACGGCGTTTATAGAAAAGAGGTCTGGGAAGTTTGACAGAAGTAAAAATTTTTCCTGGCTAACAGCCTCTGGAATAACAGAGGCTGTTATCCTTTCACTGGCTAACATCCTCTGGAATAACAACAGCATTAAGAATACACAATAAATTAATGACTCTGATCTGTGTTCCACATACAAGTGTCAGTCGCTTAGTCACGTCTAACTCTTTGTGACCCCGTGGACTGTAGCCCACCAGGCTCCTCTGTCCTTGGAATTCTCCAGGCAAGAATACTGGAGTGGGTAGCCATTCCCTTCTCTAGGGGATCGTTCTGACCCAGGGATCGAACCTGGGTCTCCTGCATTGCGGGCAAATTCTTTTCCTACCATCTGAGCTTCAAAATCACTGCAGATGGTGATTGCAGCCATGAAATTAAAAGACACTTGCTCCTTGAAAGAAAAGCTGTGACCAACCTAGACAGCATGTTAAAAAGCAGACACATTAGTTTGCCAACAAAGGTCCGTCTAGTCAAAGCTATGGTTTTCCCAATAGTCATGTATCAATGTGAGAGTTGGACTATAAAGAAAGCTGAGTGCTGAAGAATTGATGCTTTCGAACTGTGGCATTGGAGAAGACTCTTCAGAGTCCCCTGAACTGCAAAGAGATCCAACCAGTCCATCCTAAAGGAAATCAGTCCTGAATATTCATTTGAAGGACTGATCATGAAGCTGAAACTCCAATGCTTTGGCCACCTGATGTGAAGAGCTGACTCATCTGAAAGATCCTGATGGTGGGAAAGACTGAAGGCAGGAGGAGAAGCAAATGACAGAGGATGAGATGGTTGGATGACATCACTGACTCAATGGACATGAGTTTGAGTTAACTCTGGGAGTTGGTGATGGACAGGGAGGCCTGGTGTACTGCAGTCCATGGGGTGGGTTGCAAAGAGTCGGACACGACTGAGCGACCGAACTGAACTGAGCCACAAGGAAAGCCCATATACAAAGTGCATATACAAAGAAGATATTAAATTCCACTGAGACACAGCTGAGCAATAGCAAATGCTTTTAACAAAATACTTTTCCCAAAAAATAACACATGAACAGATGGTCTGTTTATAATTGCAATGAGTTTCTGTAATCTTAGTTTCCAGATTACAGAGGCGAATGGGAACTCAAAGAGGCTACAGCCAACACAGTCTGCCGAGAGCTGGTCCACTTTACATCATTGCTCCACATGATGGGAGATTTCAACAGGGGATCCATTCTTGTAAAGCTAACTTCTGACTAGTTAGCCATATCTAAAATGTAAATCATTTTAAGATGATGAATGTTTTAAAAAATCTTCTTTGTATAAGCTAAATACCTTTAGCTATAAGCGAAGTGTGTGATCCACTGAAAGTCTGTTTTGAGCTAGGTAGATTTCGGATTCCTGAGATGTGCTAGACCCCCAGAGGTTTTCAAAAGCGTGTAAGACTTCACACCTTCTTTTCCCCCAGGGGACCCCAGTTCAGTGAGATAACTTTAAACAATCCACTGTAATATGCTTCTCCAGTTCTGGCCTGGATCAAGAATTTTGTTTCTATGAAACGGCGTACTCTTACCTCTCCCCCGGCTTCCAACCTGCTAGCATCATCTGAAGTACTGGTAAGATTTCCAGGGTGAAGGAGAGAGTCGTCATCTTTGCAAGGACTGTTGACAGCTTCTAATTCATCAAAAAGAATATTGACATCCTTGGCCACTAGAACCAAAGTAAATACATTACAAGTCAAGAATCTGGGATCTTAAAAGCAATACTAAAAGTAAAGACATCTCCCTCTGGCTTCATAGTTTTTCATTGTTTCAATGACACCTTGAATGACAGATATATTATTTCCAAAGAAAAATGGAGTCAAATGTAAAATGTGTTTAACCAAATAGTGTCTCCATTAGGCCAAGGTGAAAGACAATGTGAAATAAAGTGAAGTATCTCCACAATACAAACATAATTTGTCTTCCATGATAACAGGAAGTGCTGTTTTGNAGAAAAATGGAGTCAAATGTAAAATGTGTTTAACCAAATAGTGTCTCCATTAGGCCAAGGTGAAAGACAATGTGAAATAAAGTGAAGTATCTCCACAATACAAACATAATTTGTCTTCCATGATAACAGGAAGTGCTGTTTTGTTTAGCTTTCCTTCATACAGTTGCTTAGCATGGGTTCTTTAAGACTTCAAAGAACTCATTTTGCATATTTTTTAAAATTTTTAATGGGAGGATAATGGCTTTACAAGGCTGTGCTGGTTCCTGATGTACAACAACGTCAATGTGTTTTAAGTATACACACATTCCCTTCCTCTTCAGCCTCCTTCCCACGCACCCCCCTCCCGGTCATCACAGAGCACCAAGCTGAGCTCCCTGGGCTGTACAGCAGCTTCCCACTAGCTAGCTGTTCTACGCGTGGTCGAGTGTATACGGGCTTCAGGGCTACTGTCTCAATTCATTCCACCCTCTCCTTCCCCCACTGTGTCCACAAGTCAGTTCTCTATGTCTGTATCTCTACTGCTGCCCTACAAACAGGTTCATCGGTATCATTTTTTCTAGATCACATACATATGTGTTACTATACAATATTCATTTTTCTCTTTCTGACTTACTTCACTCTGTATAATGGGCTCTAGGTTCATCCACCTGACTACAACTGACTCAAATTTGTTCTTTTCTATGGCTGACTAAGACAAGACTGAGCAACTGAACTGAACTGAAGGCTCAGTAATATTCCACTGTATATATGTACAGCAACTTAAGATCTCATTTTGTATTGGAGAATACAAAAAACAAAAATTTTTGTTTTCATTTAAATGCTTCCATGTCTTATCTACTGTAAACAGGGTTGCTATGAACACTGGGGTGGAGTATCTTCAAATTACAGTTTTTGTCTTTTCCGGGTATATGCCCAGGAGTGGGATCACTGGATCACATGACAACGTTTAGTTTTTTTAAGGAACCTCCATTCTGTTCTTCATAGTGGCTGAACTTACTTACATTCTCACCAACAAGGGAGGAGGGCTCCTGCTACTCAACACCCTCTCCAGCATTTATTGTTTGTAGATTTTTTGATGATGGACATTGGGACCAGTGTGAAGTGATACTGTATTGTAGTTCTGATTTGCATTCTCTAGTAATTAACAATGTTGAGCATCTTTTCATGTGCCTGTTGGCCATCTGTATGTCTTCTTTGGAATAATGTCTATTTAGGTCTTATACCCATTTTTTGATTCAGTTATTTTTTTTTATACTGACCTGTATAAATCTGTTCATATATTTTAGAAATTAAGCTTTTGCTAGTCATATTATTTGCAAATATATTTTCTTTTGAGTTCATAAATTGTCTTCTCATTTTGTTTATGGTTTTATTTGCTGTGCAAGTTTTTTAAGTTTAATTAAGTTCATTTGCTTATTTTTGCTTTTGGGGTCCCTTCTATACTGACTTAAATTTTGGAACAACATTGAAGTTCACTTTTTCTTTGATGTTTTATTTTTTAAAACCATTTATCATTTATTTATTATTATTATTTTTACTTTACAATATTGTACTGGTTTTGCCATACATCAACAAGAATCCACTACAGGTGTACACATGTTCCCCATCTTGAACCTCCCTCCCACGTCCCTCCCCGTTCGATCCCTCTGGGTCGTCCCAGTGCACCAGCCCCAAGCATCCAGTATCATGCATCGAACCTGGTCTGGTGATTCGTTTCTTATATGATATTATACATGTTTCAATGCCATTCCCCAATCACCCCACCCTCTCCCTCTCTCTCAGAGTCCAAAAGACTGTTCTTTACATCTGTGTCTCTTTTGTTCTCTCACATACAGGGTTATTGTTACCGTCTTTCTAAATTCCATATATATGCATTAGTATACTGTATTGGTGTTTTTCTCTCTGGCTTACTTCACTCTGTATAATAGGCTCCAGTTTCATCCACCTCATTAGAACTGATTCAAATGTATTCTTTTTAATGGCTGAGTAGTACTCCATTGTGTATACGTACCACAGCTTTCTTATCCATTCATCTGCTGATGGACATCTAGGTTGCTTCCATGTCCTGGCTACTATAAACAGCGCTGCAATAAACATTGGGGTACACGTGTCTCTTTCAATTCTGGTTTCCTTGATGTGTATGCCCAGCAGTGGGATTGCTGGGTCATAAGGCAGTTCTATTTCCAGTTTTTTAAGGAATCTCCATACTGTTCTCCATAGTGGCTGTACTAGTTTGCATTCCCACCAACAGTGTAAGAAGCTTCCCTTTTCTCCACACCCTTTCCAGCATTTATTGCTTGTAGACTTTTGGATCACAGCCATTCTGACTGGCGTGAAATGGTACCTCATTGTGGTTTTGATTTGCATTTCTCTGATAATGAGTGATGTTGAGCATCTTTTCATGTGTTTGTTAGCCATCTGTATGTCTTCTTTGGAGAAATGTCTGTTTAGTTCTTTGGCCCATTTTTTGATTGGGTCATTTATTTTTCTGGAATTGAGCTGCAGAAGTTGCTTGTATATTTTTGAGATTAGTTGTTTGTCAGTTGCTTCATTTGCTATTGTTTTCTCCCATTCAGAAGGCTGTCTTTTCACCTTGCTTATAGTTTCCTTTGTTGTGCAGAAGCTTTTAATTTGAACTAGGTCCCATTTGTTTATTTCCAGTATTCTGGGAGATGGGTCATTAAGGAACCTGCTGTGATTTATGTCGGAGAGTGTTTTGCTTATGTTTTCCTCTAGGAGTTTTATAGTTTCTGGTCTTACATTTAGATCTTCAATCCATTTTGAGTTTATTTTTGTGTATGGTGTTAGAATGTGTTCTAGTTTCATTCTTTTACAAGTGGTTGACCAGTTTTCCCAGCACCACTTGTTAAAGAGACTGTCTTTTCTCCATTGTATATTCTTGCCTTCTTTGATACTTTAAAAATAACTAAAGATTTTTAACCTATCAGAAGCTGCTGACTAGTATAATTCATAGAAGACTGACTTCTATTTACCCAAGCATATAAAGGAGTATCCATTCTTTCATTCAAAAAAAATTTTAGAGGTGTGTACACTGTGATAGGCAGAGATGTATAGTGACTGAATCGTGGTGAATAAAAGTGATTAGTCTTCCTGCCCTTTTGGTAATAACAAAACAAATAATCAAAGAAATGTGAAGTGTGGTGAGTGATACGAAGAACAAGAGTGTAACGGGGTGACCAGGATTTTTGGCAATTCATTTAACTGCAAGTTTTTAATCTGTAAAATAAAATTGACACAGGAATAAAATGAACATTTATTGCTTACTGTAGCAGGCTAAATTATGGCCCCCAAAGGTGACCTAATCCCTGGAATGTATGACTGTATAAAGTTATATGGGAAAAGGGACTTCATTGAGCAATTAAGTCAAGGATCTTAAATTGGGGAGATTATCCAGGATTATACAGATAGGGCCATGTAATTACAAGAGAGACAGGAAGGTCAGAATCAGATAAAGACACTAGAAGATACCACGCTGCTAAGTTTGACAATAGAGGACAAGATCACAAGGAATGCAGGAGTGGCCCTAGAAGATAGAAAAGGCAAGAAAGCAGATTCTCCCCCACAACCTCTAGAAGGAACACAGTCTTGCTGACACCTTGAAGATGTCTGACCTTCAGAAATGTAAGATAAGAAATCTGCGCTGTTTCAAGTTACTAAGTTTGTGGTAATTTGTTACAGCAGCAAAAAAAAAAAAAAAAAAAAAGAGGAACTAATACACTTATTAGAAGTTTTTAGGCTGTGAGGCTACAAATGAAAAACATCAATGTCTTTTCATACAACCAAGGCTTAAGAGCATCTGCGTTGGACCAGGTGCTCAAGTAGCAGCACTGACAGTTTTGAGGAAGCACAGTACGCTGTGGGAGATGTCAAGGTCACAGACCATGTCCCTGACCACCCGAGGTAAAGAAGCTGCCCTTCACCCAGGTACCCTCCATCTCCTCTCTCTGCTCATTTCCTTCCCAGCATGTATCACAGTCTGAATTATTTATTCATTTGTTTTCTTAAATGTTGGATATCTACCCAGCATTAGAACTTAAGTTCTATGCTGGATTAGAACTTAAGTTCTAAAAGAACACGGACCCTGTCTGTGTTGATTGGTATACAGAGATCCAGGCAAGGAGTAGGCCCTCAACTCATTTTTGTTGAATAACAGCCAGTGTAGGAGATGAGACATAAGTGACCCAAGTTTAATCCCTGGGTTGGGAAAATCCCCTGGAGGAGGGCACAGTAATTCACTCCAGTATTCTTGTCTGGAGAATCCAAGGGACAGAGGAGCCTGGTGGGCTACAGTCCATGGGGTCACAAAGAGTTGAACATGACTTAAGTGACTTCGCGTGCACCCACACAGAATGACCTCAAAGTGGTCACTGTCTAATGATGTATGAGAGTAGTTTTCTTCACTGTTCTATGACTCTGGGACCATGCATATGTGTTTCTCCTAATGCAACTCTTACAAGCCAGGAGCTCCATCATTTCAAGTAGATATTGACTAAATTTTCATGGAGATAATGATGACTTTCTATCGGTTATATCTGAATAGGATCAAAATATTTTTTTAACATGGGAAGACCTGATTACTATTTCAAACTTCACCACTTAACTGTGTGAAGTTGTGCTCTCATTTCCTTACTGGTGAGACAGGTATAGAAACCTTCTCTAATGGTGACTAAGAAGATTATGTGAGATAATGCACATGTCAGCAGGGTAGCTGACATATGGTAAATCCATGAGAAATGTTGGTTTTGTCAATTTTAGACTCTGGGACCTTGAGTCAGCACTTTAGCGTTATCAATGCAAAAAGGCCGAGGAAGCATATACAAGCTGGAGTGGTTGTTCAGAGGGATGGACTGGGATGAGATGTGAGATAGAGGGGGATGCTAAACACGATAGACACTGAGATTCTTGTCATGGTGACTGGCCCTCATTGGGGAGAAACTCTTGAATATTCATTCATTCATCCTATGCTTTTGCCAAGATAGAAAATTACCAGGTTATCTTCCACCAGTATCACCTTCTGGTATTGGCACAATCTGTTCAAGAAAGTTTTTGGCATCTATGATTCTCAACTGGCCCCAAACTGTCACCCTGAAGGCATCTCGTATGGTCTAGGAGGAATTTGTTCTCACAGGGTGGTGCCAGTCATATCTATTGGGGAGAATCCAGGGATGTTGCTAAACATCCTACAATGCACAGAACAGCCCTTATAGTGAGTTCTCCAGCCCAAATGTTAATGGTGCTGAGGTTGAGAGGTTCCGCTTTGCATTAAAGGTCCAACTATTTTATTCTAGAGGGACCAGTTAATTTGGGAAAAGGGAGAGAAGTCCTTTGCTTTTCTTCTGCTGCCCATCAGAATTACTGTCTGGAAGCTATTAATATTACGGGACTGATGCTACTTGAGTGCTCAAGGGAAATCAGTACGTCTCTGATTTTTAGAGAATGAGTGATATGATGGCACCGTTATCACCTGCCAGTAATTCAAGAGCTTCAGCGAAGATAAATGCTGAAGTGTCAGAAAACACTCGGCTAAACAAGTCATCAGTAAGAAGACTGCAGAACATGTAAACACGCCACAGAAGACAGAAGAAACACATGTCCTTCATCGGTATTTCACCACTGTGACTGATAGAGCCGCTTTAACTACAGCGTACGTTTTAGGAAAAAAGTACAACCTCCTTTGATAGGAACTTTCATTCTTTTAAAGAAAACAACCTCCAACTGTGAAAGTGAAAGTTGCTTAATCGTGTCCAGCTCTCTGTGACCCCCTGGACTGTAGCCTGCCAGGCTTCTCTGTCCATGGAATTCCCCAGGCCAGAATACTGGAGTAGATAGGCATTCCTTTCTCCAGGGGATCTTCCCAACCTAGGGATTGAACCCAGGTCTCCCACATTGCAGGTGGATTCTTTACCATCTGAGTCACCAGAGAAGCCACGTAAACACTCCACAGAAGAGAGAAGAAGCGTGTGACCTTCATCAGTGTTTCCCCATTGTCACTGATAGAGCCGCTGTAACTACAACACAATTTTGAGGAACCAAGTACAATCCCCTTTGATGGAAACTTTCATTCTTTTAAAGAAAATAACCTCCAACTGTGAAGCTAACCAATTTTTAGAAATCTATTCATTCAGTAAGTATTTATCAGAACCTATGCTGTCCAGAAACTGGGGTGCAAGTACTGGACACGACAGGCAGGACCCCTGCCCTCCAAGAGCTCATGGCCCAGCCAGGGCAGAAGCAGGGCCTCTCCCTCCTCTGGGACAGACGTGCCAAAGCTCCTCTTCATCCAAACAAGGTCACTTGTTAATACATCCCATCGCCTCCCTCATACATTGTTTCTCAAATTAAGAAATGTTTGATAATTATCTGCCTGGGTGAATTCTGTGATTAGGCAATTAAATAAGAAAGAGAGCCAAATGTTCTGAGGAGTCAATTAAGAATGATGAGAGAGGGAGGAAGGGAGGGAATGAGAGGGAGAAGGAGGGAGAGAAGGATAAAGGGAAGGGGAGGGAGAAAAGAGAGAGAGGGAATGCAAAAATTCTGTTCTAATCAAATATGGACCTGCATTGTATACAGACTCAAGAAGGGCCCTGTGAATAGAACCGGGCAGGTAACATGGGCTCTGGCATATGGATACCACATATTTGGGAAAGCAAGGAAGATACCCAAATGACTCTCTTGCAAAAAGCAGGCACTTACCCTAAAGAGACCTAGGAACTAAACAGCAGGAACTCACATTGAACAACTAAACAAGGGCCAAGAAACTGAAATTGCCTGGGAGACCAAAAATCAGCTACTGACTCTGAGTCAAGCAGAGGAGAGAAGCAGCAGGGAGAAAGATTTCTGAGGGCTGGCTTGTTCTGCTCTCCCAGAACGGAAGCAGATCAGACAGAGAAGGCAATGGACCAGGAAGCACAGAGATCCTAACCTCCCCCATGTGATGGGAGGGCATTTGCCACAGTGGTACTGAATCTACTGTCAAATATTTGCAATTATTTCAAACATTCTTTCAGTGAAAATAATTTTGTATATTAGCTCAACTCTCTTGGGAAAAGAGACTGCAAACATATGACAAGGGCTAAAACAAACAAATGAATTGCTTGTCTTCTGCCACTTACTCATTGAACCAACACTGAGCTTAGGTGCTGGGATATAAACATGACCAAGACATAAGTAGAAAGCCTCATACTTCCAGACAAGAGGATGAACTTGAGGAATCAGTGCTGTAAAGGCAACTGGAAAAACCCAGCAAATGTTTATTTTAGACTGTGTTAGAAACAATTTAAAAGAGAGTAAGAAATAAATACCAAAAAAAATCAAAGCATTCAACTCACGGCTCTTTCAAAAAAAAAAAACAAGCAAACCTCACTTTGGCATTATAGTTCTTTAATCTTGGCACTTTCTGAGGCAGAGAAAATAAAGTGAAACTATAGGTCACTGAAGAAGACATGAAAGGCTGTGTGCAGTATAATCTGAGTTTCTATATTTGTTCTGCAGAGTGTCAGTTCATTATACTATTGATATTTTTATCCTGAGTTCCAAATGATTACATCTGATACTCAGAGTTCTGAAGGTATTATATACTGACCTCATAGCCTCATTAGAAAATTAAAAAAAGGACACCTCCAGGAATAATTTAGAATAATAAAAAAAAATGTTCATGTCTCAGTTTGAACACTGACCTGGCTGTTTTATAACCAGCTCATCTATACATCTAGAGTCCCTTTCAGATGAAGGCCCAAGATGGCTCCAAACTTGACACAAGGGCTAGCAAATAGGAGATGCTCAATGCCCATTTTAAAATAAATAAAAGCTAGCTTAAGATTATATCAATTGCCTTTCCCCTCCTTATTCTAACTACCTCAGTGCCATTACCTGCAAGAATCTGTTTTTCTCTTGAATTCAGAGGTCAAATAGGAAGGATGTGGGAAGAGACTACGATTTATTCAGAGCTGACTGTGTATGAAGAATTGTGAGGTCTGTTTTCTCTTTCAATCTTCAGAACACTTTGCGGGACAGGTAATACGAGAAAGAAGCCAGGTTCAAAGAGGCTAAGTATGCTCACACAGCTCATAAGTGACAGAGATGAATTCCAACCCAGTTCTGACTCCCAAATGCAGGCTATTTCCAGACAGCTCCTTGTTTTTGTGGATGGCATTCTACTCTTCCTAAATCCTGTTTGGTTTTCAAGAACAGGAAGTCATTTCACCAGCAAACAATTATCTTGTCACAATTTTAACACTGATCTGAATCAAGCTAGACTTCACAGCTGTAGCCTGACAAATCTGACATCTTTAAAAATTTAACAAATAGATCAAATTAAATGCTTTTAAAAATCCAGGAAAACACACAGCAGCACAGCACAGCACAGCTTGAGCCACTGGAATTTTAAAAACCAAATTTATATGGCACTAGCAAGCCTAGGACCCTCTGGATGCTTATTACTCTTCAGTGAATTTGCAGAGGCAGCAGAGGCTGCCTGGTGAATGCAGAAGAAAAGGGTCTAATTTAGAATATTTAAAATAAATAATTGGAAAAGACATAAATCCTTCCTTATCTGGCTTTATTCCTTTCTAATAGGCCAGTGGTTTTCAAAGTGTGTTCCCTGGAACCCCAGGATTCTTTGGAGGAACTTCAGGGGCCATGGAAGGGGCAAAAAGGAGACTGAGTGGGAAAGTCCTACACCTTTTACCCCACCCCACCAACTCCAAGCAGCTCAGTCATCTGTCCTAAACACTGATGATATACCTAAAAATATATTAGGGACAAAATAACAGATTCTGCAGCTTTAAAAAGTTTGGATACCTCCACTAGTGTATTAGGCAACAATTAAATGGGTATGTTAACACTTCTCCAAACAAAAATTGAGATAAGAAAGCTGGAGTCCTAATAGTTATAGATCTGAGAGCTGGCTTTTTTTTTTTCCTGCCTGAAAAATTTACTTGAAATACTTTAAGATTCACAATGTCTTTAAAAACAACAACAACAACAACAACACAAGTCATGAGATTTTTTAAAATGTGTGGTTATTAAATTTTTTTCCATTGGCATTTCCTGGCTTTGTAAAGATACCGTTTTTAAAACAGAGCATACATGACAGCATGGGGTACCCAGAGCACACTCTGTAATGGGGCCAAGATCATTAAGTTGCTCCCAAGNTAAAAAAAAAACAAAAACAACACAAGTCATGAGATTTTTTAAAATGTGTGATTATTAAATTTTTTTCCATTGGCATTTCCTGGCTTTGTAAAGATACCGTTTTTAAAAGAGCATACATGACAGCATGGGGTACCCAGAGCACACTCTGTAATGGGGCCAAGATCATTAAGTTGCTCCCAAGACAGCATGTTTCTTATGAAAAGCTCTTCACGCAGCTACTCCATTCTAAAAAATGGACAGACACCTTGGTCATTCCCTAACAAGGAGTCTAATGATGGCACCTCTTTCAACCCTGCAAATGCTGTTTAGAGAAGAACTGTGTACCTAATCCAAGCTTTGCTCAATAGCTGTGGTTCCCTTTTCACAATTAGAAACAAGGTCGGTGATGTTCTGCATTAAAAGTCCTAAAGTCTACTGACCATAACTGCCCCTTCTCTGGAAAGAACATGAGCTTTGGATTTAGATAAGCTTGAGTTCAAACACTAGTCCTCCCACTTACTCTTTGATTGGATTCTGTAACTTGTTCAAGCTTTAAGTGGGAATAATACAATGTACCAGAGAGGACTGTTGCGAGGAATGAAGACAAGGTGGCCACCAGTAAGTCTATGGTGCTTACTGTGCGCCAAGCACTAAGGGCTTTTGCATAGATTGTCTATAACTACCTCCCTTTCACCCATATGGAAATTAGGGCAAAAAGAGTTTAAGACTAAACAAAATAATACAGGGAGTTGCCTTACTTGATGTCTAATGGCTATCAGTTCCTTCCTCTCTCTCATATTCCCCTTTGCAACAGCATGGCCATATGAATTAAAAATACAATGGTAAATCTGGGCTCAAGAAAGTGGATTGAGAATGACTCATTGGATGTCACTGAGAAATGATTCAGTCTCCTCACCCACAGAGCAAGAGCATCACCAATCTGGGAATAGCTTTATGATTGCATAGGGACACTGCAGGCATAATGCTCTTCCCTGGCAGCTCAGCTGTAAAGAATCCACCTGCGATGCAGGAGACCCAGGTTCAATTCCTGGGTCAGGAAGATTCACTGGAGAAGGGATAGGCTGCCCACTCCAGTATTCTTTGGCTTCCCTGGTGGTTTAGCTGGTAAAGAATCCTCCTGCAATGTGGAAGACTTGGGTTCAGTCCCTGGGTTGTAAAGATCCCCTGGAGAAGGAAAAGGCTACCCACTCCAGTATTCTGGCCTGGAGAATTTCATGGACTGTATAGTCGATGGGGTTGCAAAGAGTCCGACATGACTAAGTGACTTCCACTTCACTTCACAGCATAACAATCACCCAATAATCCTTAAAGCCTCCCAGTTCTCCTTCCAATCACTTTGCTATTTGCTCTCTTTCCCTCCCAAGTAGGCTAATGGACTGTATCACAATCAAGTCTGCCAAGGTATGAATGCCACTTAGGAGTCCCCAGAGTCTGTATATATCCATGGGTTTCCCATCTGAGAATTTAAAGAACCCATCTGCAGTGGACAGTTTCATTTCAGTCACTGCTGACATTCCCATGCCTCACCCTCAGATATCCAGAACCACACAAAGGTTCCAGAGGTTTTATAAATGGTAGAACATCTACTGGGATGACTCAGGTCTCCATGCCACACTGGCTACTGCTGAGCTGTCCCCTTTGCAAGTCTGCAGTAGAATTCATTCACTAAAGCGTTAACAAAATTTACTGAGCAAAGGTGTGGCAGAAGATGAGATAGATAACATCATCGAATCAGTGGACGTGAGTTTGAGCCAACTCCAGGAGAGGGAAGGACAGAGGAGCCTAGGGTGCTGCAGTCCATGGGGTTGCAAAGAGTTGGACATGACTTAGCAACTGAACAGCAAAACCCACACTCCACACTCTGCTCAAGCTATCAAGTATATGACAAAGAAAAGGGATGATGAGACTCCTGCTTTCCCAGAGCCTCCAAATTCCCTGATCACTGAAGGATCTGTTCCTTCCTCAGGCTGGAGAATCTCAGTCATGGTTGGCAGTTCAGGTGGCCCACGTGCAGCTGCCCAAAGTACACAACACAGCATTCTCTCTCTTCCCACCCACCTGCAAGACGCCATGCTACCTCTGCAGGATACTCCAAGGGAGCTAGCTGGTCTTAGGAAATTTTCATCTCCTCTCTCTGCCTCCTCCCTCCCTTCCGCTCTCTCCTTCCTTCTCCACCTACCTAAGCATCAAGCATTTAGAATCTCAGGCTTTCAGATACCAAAAGGCAAGAAATTTAGGTAACACAGAACTCTGTTGAAACAAAGGCACTCAAGGGACTTGGCTGGTATGTTGAGATGGGATGTGAATGGCAAGAATAAAAAGGGAAGGAAAAATAACATCAATGAAAAAATACACACTCAAACACAAATATCCCTTTACATTAGACCACCAAATATAAATGCTTTCCTACTACAAAGTAACTAGGTTGCTTTCATTTTGATTAAGACAAAATTTTTCCTGACTTGAACTGTGCACCAAAAAGGTTCACCACTGCTTTAAAGTATTCTGCCTAGCACAGTGGCTAGCATATGACAGGCGAGATGGATACAAGAAAGGATGGATAAAATAAGTCTTTCCTTCCTTATAAGCCATACATCTGATATGAGGGAAGTTGAAAAACAACTTATGGATGGTTAGCCACTCTGAGACATCTTATTTTGAACAGATGAAGCTATACTTAGGGCATAAGCAACAGGAAAAATTGTAAATGTATTTTACAACATAGAAGCATGGTGAAGGAATTCTTGCATCAAAATGTAACACAAGAATAAAACTGTAAAAATCCAAAGTAATTCACTTTTTCCTAATCATTATTATTTCACTTTTTATTTAGCACAAGGGCTGACACACAAGGAAATACTGACTCTATCATATATTAATCATATAGCCTCAGGATGCATATGCACTTTTAAAATGAAGACAATAGTATCTACTATTACTTATGGCCATTTTAATAATGACAAGAGACAGTCAAGGGAGCGCACTTACCATGATGGCTGCTAAGACGCTGAAGAAATATTTGAAACCTGTGTGTATGCACACACACACACACACACATACACACACACACACACACAGAGTGTTCTAGCCCAATCTTGAAGATCATACAAATCATACAAAAACATCCACAAAATCCTAAGAAACAGTGAAATCTTTCCATTATCCTGTTAATCCCAATTAATATGTTTGTAGTAGACAATGAGTTTTACTGATGTTCAAATCCTATATTTTTTACATTTTTTATATATCAGTCTCTCAAAGATTTCTATAAATAATCATCTAAGGTACAGTCCCTTGAAGAACCACACTATGTAATTTTAGACTCAGAAATTTCAATGACCTGGTTAAACATCTGAATCATATTTAGAGTCTCTAGTTAGAGATTGAAGGTAGATAAATGGCCCAGATCTTTCTCACCAGAGATGCCCCAGACTGTGTGGGTAGCTTCCCAAACCTACTTGGCATAAAACTTTGCTTTTTAAACAAGAAAATAAACTGATTAAATTCTCAAACATTGGAAGATTCTTAAACCTATAAAAATTGTGTTAAAATGAGACAATATTTCCTTTTTCTTATTTTTAAATTTAAATATTAAGTACTCACAAACTTATACTCTTCTATTCACAGAGGGATCACCATTCTAAACTATAAAACAGCTAACATCATAAACAAGTGAGGTTTTACTAAGATGTGCTAACAAAAAATACTATAAAAATCATTTTATGAACACTTAGTTCACTTTGACAGAAGCTCATTCAGCCCTAAAAAAGTTCAAGTTCATTGCCTGCACTTGCACAGAAGCCAACATTCATCTTTTATTAAAGATAATCCTTTAGCAATGTATAATCTATCATCTTTCAATCAAATGAAGTAATTACATAATTTTATAACTTTCTGTGAAAAGTTAATTTCTCTCCAATGTCTACTAATTTGATTTTTATTCTCCTGGGGAAATTTTTTCTCTTTTATTCAGCAACCAAGTATGAAGTGATTCCCCACCCAGAACAAATACTTGGCCCTTTTAAGTTTTCATTAAAAGTATTTCTCTTGGAAGCAGTCTCATTTTCAATTCCAGGTCCTTTCCCACCTTGGTGTTTACTGAACACGTTTCTGAAAGAATTAAAGGAAGGTGGAGACCCTCCTTTCTAAGTTGGTCTCCATTATTTATCTTATTGACATTGGCACTGACCTTCTTCTATCTTAAACTGTCCTACTTGTGAAGTGGATATATTAATTGTCTTGTAAGATTGGGGGGTGGTGGTAATTTAATGACAAAAGAGGATAAACAGAATTAAAATGCTTAAAACTGTTCATAAGAAAATAGAGAAATAGAATTTAGAAATTTATATTTCATTGCAGAGAAATGCAATGTCACAAAACTCAAAGTAGCAAAAATTGTAGATGTGAACCCTTCAAATCCAATATTAAATAACACTATTTGATACTGAAAGAGGGGCATAATTACCAAGAATTAAAGCTCTGTTAGGTGAAACACAAATGTTAATGAGTTAGTTTGTGATACCACTTCCCCCACCCTCAATGCTAGACCTGTAACTTGAGCAAATGTATTGATTATGATAAAGTTCTTGGTGAAAATAATGTAACACAAAATAGAGAAAGAAGGGTAAACCCTGATTAATCAAAATTTTTAGAAAAAGGAATTTACTTCTTGGTCACAGCACTGCTTCAATGACTTCATATACCCATTTTGAAGAATAAATTTCTGATTCTGGTTTACTGCATCAACACACTTTCTAATACTGATACTTGAGCGAAGGAATATTATTCTGGTGTCTTAAAGATTTTTCTTTGATGATGATTAACCAAGGTATCTAAAAAATTATAAGGGCCAGTGATTTACTATATATTATAGCATACTAGGAGAAGGCAATGGTACCCCACTCCAATACTCTTGCCTGGAAAATGACATGGACACAGGAGACTGGTGGGCTGCAGTCCATGGGGTTGAGAAGAGTCAGACACGACTGAGCAACTTTATTTTCACTTTTCAGTTTCATGCATTGGAGAAGGAAATGGCAACCCACTCCAGTATTCTTGCCTGGAGAATCCCAGGGATGAGGGAGCCTGGTGGGCTGCCATCTACGGGGTGGCACAGAGTCGGACACAACTGAAGCGACTCAGCAGCAGCAGTAGCAGCATAGCATACTAAGATTTTAAAATCCCTCTATAGTTTTCCCACCAGGCGTCATCAAAGACCCCAGTACTATGTGGCTCAGTTTCACAAATCAAACTGGCATTTCACTAACCATCTCTTCTGGTCTCAAAATTATTTTACACTGTATCTCTTTTAAGACATCATTTTATTTTAAAGCTCCATATCTAAGGTTTCTAGTTTTATTACCCCTCCCAAGTATTATAATCGTTTCTCCTTTCACAGTGAATTTAAAATTGGAGTGAAACTTACTTTCTTGTATTGCATTAAGAATCTCTGAAAAGTCCACATCACTCCTTGGCCCGTCAGGTAGTATTTGCATATCCAGCTGGTAGCTTTGCAAATCCACACCTCCTTCTAGAGAAATGAAAGATATTCTTGGAGTTTGCACTGGTTATCAAACAGCCCAGTATCAGGGTCCCAAGGAGAAGTAATCTCAAAATCTAAATGAACAGCCAACAGCCGGCTGGTTTGCCAACGGATCCTCCCACTTGGACAAATGACTTTTTAAAAATGAGCAACGTTATCAGCCATTTGCCTCTTATGGGACCAAAAAAGTTTAATTGTATTTCCAAGGCAAAAATAAGGCAATTACTTTATTAAAATACCACCTACTTCATAGAATTTATGGATGATTTCTTAGGTGGGGAATATAGCATGCTGACCTCTACCCAAGGACACTTAAAATTATTCTCACTTCTACGTAGTTAAAACAGAACATTACACACTAACACTTTGTGAGACCATTTTCCTTAAAATGATAGTAATTTATCCAAAAGACAGGATTCAATATTCCTGATATCACAGAAAAAAGGTATCAATTTTTTCACAGCTGGACTTCCCCTGCTCTTATCATTACTTTTCAATTATACCAGAATATTATAATTTGTTCTATGAAGTAGTTAAGGCTCTTGAACTTGGTTTGCCAGATGTATTTTTGGTGTGTTCTAAAGAAAGAA
>SJYW01046411.1:25814-44823 GCA_006410735.1 Raphicerus campestris | reverse complement strand
GACTGAGCAACTTTATTTTCACTTTTCAGTTTCATGCATTGGAGAAGGAAATGGCAACCCACTCCAGTATTCTTGCCTGGAGAATCCCAGGGATGAGGGAGCCTGGTGGGCTGCCATCTATGGGGTGGCACAGAGTCGGACACAACTGAAGCGACTCAGCAGCAGCAGTAGCAGCATAGCATACTAAGATTTTATAATCCCTCTATAGTTTTCCCACCAGGCGTCATCAAAGACCCTAGTACTATGTGGCTCAGTTTCACAAATCAAACTGGCATTTCACTAACCATCTCTTCTGGTCTCAAAATTATTTTACACAGTATCTCTTTTAAGACATCATTTTATTTTAAAGCTCCATATCTAAGGTTTCTAGTTTTATTACCCCTCCCAAGTATTATAATCGTTTCTCCTTTCACAGTGAATTTAAAATTGGAGTGAAACTTACTTTCTTGTATTGCATTAAGAATCTCTGAAAAGTCCACATCACTCCTTGGCCCGTCAGGTAGTATTTGCATATCCAGCTGGTAGCTTTGCAAATCCACACCTCCTTCTAGAGAAATGAAAGATATTCTTGGAGTTTGCACTGGTTATCAAACAGCCCAGTATCAGGGTCCCAAGGAGAAGTAATCTCAAAATCTAAATGAACAGCCAACAGCCGGCTGGTTTGCCAACGGATCCTCCCACTTGGACAAATGACTTTTTAAAAATGAGCAACGTTATCAGCCATTTGCCTCTTATGGGACCAAAAAAGTTTAATTGTATTTCCAAGGCAAAAATAAGGCAATTACTTTATTAAAATACCACCTACTTCATAGAATTTTGGATGATTTCTTAGGTGGGGAATATAGCACGCTGACCTCTACCCAAGGACACTTAAAATTATTCTCAGCTTCTACGTAGTTAAAACAGAACATTACACACTAACACTTTGTGAGACCATTTTCCTTAAAATGATAGTAATTTATCCAAAAGACAGGATTCAATATTCCTGATATCACAGAAAAAAGGTATCAATTTTTTCACAGCTGGACTTCCCCTGCTCTTATCATTACTTTTCAATTATACCAGAATATTATAATTTGTTCTATGAAGTAGTTAAGGCTCTTGAACTTGGTTTGCCAGATGTATTTTTGGTGTGTTCTAAAGAAAGAAATTTTTTTATGTTGCTCTGCACACCTATAGATCTCTGAAGGAAGTCAAAGAAACCAAGATATCAAAAAGTAGCTTTATTGTTAACAATAATAAACCTCTAAATGCTTCTTAAAATAAATGGTAAGAATTGGATGAGTCTGGAAGGACTAAACATCAGTGCTAAAATAAACAGAGTGCCTGATAAATAGAATGGGGCACACTCTAGCTTCCAAAATTTTTGTAGAAATAATTCTTTCATAAGCCCAGTAATTATTCTCAGCTTTGAATTAAAACTAATTATATCCCTAAAACTCAAAAAGAATAAGACGCAGTTACTATCTTATAACAACATTCATTCTGGGAAGGAAATGGACACAAGTAATTATAACAGGCTTCCCTGGTGGCTCAGATGGCCTGGAATGCAGGAGACCCAGGTTCAGTACCTGGGTTGGGAAGATCCCTGGAGAAAGAAATGGCAGCCCACTCCAGTATTTGTGCTTGGAGACTTGCATAGACAGAGGGCCTGGTGGGCTACAGTTCACGGGGTTGCAAAGAGTCAGACATGACTGAGCAGCTAACTATAACAGAAAGGTGACTTTTAGGAGGGCAGGAGCTTTTGTCTGCATGAACAGTGTCTATTACATCTAATGTAGATGGAACGAATTAACAAGGTTATGCAGTACTTACGAAACAAAGGCAGCGGAGCTACACACACATAAAGCTATTAAGCTCAGATCCTGCAGGCAGACAAGCCAGCATTCAAATTCTTCTTTAGGAAACCCTGAATCTCTCTAGGTCTTAGTTTCCTCATTGATGAAACAGGGGTGACAGTACAGTTGCATGGAACAGCAAAGAAGACTAAATGAAGTCATGCATGAAGAGCTCTTAGTTGTCACAAAGCACTCAGTAAATGGAAGCCGTCACTCTTTTCTCTTTAGAATTGTATTTATATAATTATTTCTGGCCGTGCTGGCTCTTCAGTGCTATGTGGACTTGACTGCACTGGCCATTACTTTTACCATCCACTATGTTTATCAAAGCAACTACAGGTTTATTAAACTACAGATTTATCAAAGCAACTACAGGTTTATTAAACTATAGATTTATCAAAGCAACTACAGGTAGTTCTTCTAGGTTTCTACAGAAACTACCTAGCCATTGAGGAATGAGAAGGAATCCATAAGTCAATTATTTGGGACCAGCATGCATTCAAGTGATAGTCCAGCAAGGTAGACATAGCGGTAAATTTTTAGGTGCGTGCAAGCAGTTGCCTGTTTACAAAGTCTGAAGTTACCTGTGAGATTAAGCTTCTTGATAGAAAAAACAAAGATGTCTTCCTGCTGGTCTAGAATGTGAATGCCCTATCTGCTTTCTTCCCTCCCATGGTCAGCTACCTTGAATAGGGAGGGAAAAGTTCTGATGCTTTTCAATCTCTGCTTAGGCTAGTCACTGTGCACAATAACCAGAGACCCAAAGACCTCACAATGACATTGACAGAAAGGAAAAAATAAAAGAATATTCAATACTACTTTTCAGCCAGACTCTGTGCCACTTACTTTATTATCTCACTTAGTTTTCACTCAAACATTGAAAAGGAGATGCAATAAGAAATAGTAATTTACCCAAAAATGTTACGAAGTTGTAAAGACATAATACCAACCCATGCTCTTAACTAGTCTTTAAAACTATTCATATCCAAGCAGTCACAAATACATGCTGCTAGAAGTAAGAACATTTAACACTTTTTNGACTGAGCAACTTTATTTTCACTTTTCAGTTTCATGCATTGGAGAAGGAAATGGCAACCCACTCCAGTATTCTTGCCTGGAGAATCCCAGGGATGAGGGAGCCTGGTGGGCTGCCATCTATGGGGTGGCACAGAGTCGGACACAACTGAAGCGACTCAGCAGCAGCAGTAGCAGCATAGCATACTAAGATTTTATAATCCCTCTATAGTTTTCCCACCAGGCGTCATCAAAGACCCTAGTACTATGTGGCTCAGTTTCACAAATCAAACTGGCATTTCACTAACCATCTCTTCTGGTCTCAAAATTATTTTACACAGTATCTCTTTTAAGACATCATTTTATTTTAAAGCTCCATATCTAAGGTTTCTAGTTTTATTACCCCTCCCAAGTATTATAATCGTTTCTCCTTTCACAGTGAATTTAAAATTGGAGTGAAACTTACTTTCTTGTATTGCATTAAGAATCTCTGAAAAGTCCACATCACTCCTTGGCCCGTCAGGTAGTATTTGCATATCCAGCTGGTAGCTTTGCAAATCCACACCTCCTTCTAGAGAAATGAAAGATATTCTTGGAGTTTGCACTGGTTATCAAACAGCCCAGTATCAGGGTCCCAAGGAGAAGTAATCTCAAAATCTAAATGAACAGCCAACAGCCGGCTGGTTTGCCAACGGATCCTCCCACTTGGACAAATGACTTTTTAAAAATGAGCAACGTTATCAGCCATTTGCCTCTTATGGGACCAAAAAAGTTTAATTGTATTTCCAAGGCAAAAATAAGGCAATTACTTTATTAAAATACCACCTACTTCATAGAATTTTGGATGATTTCTTAGGTGGGGAATATAGCACGCTGACCTCTACCCAAGGACACTTAAAATTATTCTCAGCTTCTACGTAGTTAAAACAGAACATTACACACTAACACTTTGTGAGACCATTTTCCTTAAAATGATAGTAATTTATCCAAAAGACAGGATTCAATATTCCTGATATCACAGAAAAAAGGTATCAATTTTTTCACAGCTGGACTTCCCCTGCTCTTATCATTACTTTTCAATTATACCAGAATATTATAATTTGTTCTATGAAGTAGTTAAGGCTCTTGAACTTGGTTTGCCAGATGTATTTTTGGTGTGTTCTAAAGAAAGAAATTTTTTTATGTTGCTCTGCACACCTATAGATCTCTGAAGGAAGTCAAAGAAACCAAGATATCAAAAAGTAGCTTTATTGTTAACAATAATAAACCTCTAAATGCTTCTTAAAATAAATGGTAAGAATTGGATGAGTCTGGAAGGACTAAACATCAGTGCTAAAATAAACAGAGAGCCTGATAAATAGAATGGGGCACACTCTAGCTTCCAAAATTTTTGTAGAAATAATTCTTTCATAAGCCCAGTAATTATTCTCAGCTTTGAATTAAAACTAATTATACCCCTAAAACTCAAAAAGAATAAGACACAGTTACTATCTTATAACAACATTCATTCTGGGAAGGAAATGGACACAAGTAATTATAACAGGCTTCTCTGGTGGCTCAGATGGCCTGGAATGCAGGAGACCCAGGTTCAGTACCTGGGTTGGGAAGATCCCTGGAGAAAGAAATGGCAGCCCACTCCAGTATTTGTGCTTGGAGACTTGCATAGACAGAGGGCCTGGTGGGCTACAGTTCACGGGGTTGCAAAGAGTCAGACATGACTGAGCAGCTAACTATAACAGAAAGGTGACTTTTAGGAGGGCAGGAGCTTTTGTCTGCATGAACAGTGTCTATTACATCTAATGTAGATGGAACGAATTAACAAGGTTATGCAGTACTTACGAAACAAAGGCAGCGGAGCTACACACACATAAAGCTATTAAGCTCAGATCCTGCAGGCAGACAAGCCAGCATTCAAATTCTTCTTTAGGAAACCCTGAATCTCTCTAGGTCTTAGTTTCCTCATTGATGAAACAGGGGTGATAGTAACAGTTGCATGGAACAGCAAAGAAGACTAAATGAAGTCATGCATGAAGAGCTCTTAGTTGTCACACAGCACTCAGTAAATGGAAGCCATCACTCTTTTCTCTTTAGAATTGTATTTATATAATTATTTCTGGCTGTGCTGGCTCTTCAGTGCTATGTGGACTTGACTGCACTGGCCATTACTTTTACCATCCACTATGTTTATCAAAGCAACTACAGGTTTATTAAACTACAGATTTATCAAAGCAACTACAGGTTTATTAAACTATAGATTTATCAAAGCAACTACAGGTAGTTCTTCTAGGTTTCTACAGAAACTACCTAGCCATTGAGGAATGAGAAGGAATCCATAAGTCAATTATTTGGGACCAGCATGCATTCAAGTGATAGTCCAGCAAGGTAGACATAGCGGTAAATTTTTAGGTGCGTGCAAGCAGTTGCCTGTTTACAAAGTCTGAAGTTACCTGTGAGATTAAGCTTCTTGATAGAAAAAACAAAGATGTCTTCCTGCTGGTCTAGAATGTGAATGCCCTATCTGCTTTCTTCCCTCCCATGGTCAGCTACCTTGAATAGGGAGGGAAAAGTTCTGATGCTTTTCAATCTCTGCTTAGGCTAGTCACTGCGCACAATAACCAGAGACCCAAAGACCTCACAATGACATTGACAGAAAGGAAAAAATAAAAGAATATTCAATACTACTTTTCAGCCAGACTCTGTGCCACTTACTTTATTATCTCACTTAGTTTTCACTCAAACATTGAAAAGGAGATGCAATAAGAAATAGTAATTTACCCAAAAATGTTACGAAGTTGTAAAGACATAATACCAACCCATGCTCTTAACTAGTCTTTAAAACTATTCATATCCAAGCAGTCACAAATACATGCTGCTAGAAGTGAGAACATTTAACACTTTTTACTGGATTCCAATAGTTCAGGATATACCAATATTCAGGACTTTTGGCCAGGACCAAAGTCATTACATAACCTAAGAAGCAAATGACTTCTAAAAGTAGACTGATAAACAGAAGCCCAATTTATTTACTTGGTATCTGTCATAGGAGTTCATAAACTCATCAAGTAGTAGTTGTGACCTTTAACTAAATTAAATAACTATAATTTATCATAACTAAAATTCCAATTTTTGTTAGAGGACAGGTAGGAGCAGAGGAAGTCACAAAAGAAGCAACATAAAAAGGCATTCAGATCAGAGTCTGTCTTTAAAGAATATTAAAGACATGGAAAAGAAAAAAGTGAAAAAAGTAGATACAAGCATACAGATAAATATATAGATAGATGTCTCAAGTATACTAAAAACCACACTTTTTTATCTGATTAGAAAAAGGAAGCAATATTCCATTGGGTACAAAAGCTCTCTGAGCTGTGAAATGATGGGTATTTTTTGTTTTATTCATTATCTTTCCTATGTTTTTCACAATAAGCAACATATTTTAGTTTTAAAGTTATTTAAAAATTCAGATTATGGCAGCAGAGGATATTCAGCATTTAAAATTCAGAATTCAAGACAAACTACGGATGTTAAACCATTAAGGGACTAATTTAATAAGAGATTTTCTAAATTACTACAATTCTTAACCTATGTAAGTCAAATAGCTCTAAATTACAAGATGTAACACTCTCTTCATAGTAAACATTAGGACTGCATTTAGAATCCCTAAAATACAAGGCCTTTTTATTCCTTTGCTCTCAAAGAAATACAAAATACACTTTCATAAAATATAATGCTGTGGAATTTCTGGCAGTAAGTCACTCACTAAAAGCTAAATGCTGTAAAATAAGAACTTTTGTAACCTTTCCTAAATGGAAAGTGATCACTGTACAAGGATATTTTCAAATGAATCCTTCAAGGTGACAATCTTCATCTTCAGTATATACTGCCCAAGTGAAACAGACTGAATAACTTCAATATACAGGAAGTTGTGTGTCTACTTTGGACTTCTGATATTTAATTATTTATTGTTAGTTCTGTAGCAATGGTGGATTTCTAAAAGTTGAGAACTGGACTCCTTCTTATGGTCACGGATGTCTCTGACTTTGAGTCAAAACACAAAACTGAAAAAACTAGGCAAGAGGGTGAAGGTGTCATGGTTCCAAACTGAAGGGCCTCATAACTGACATGTAACTAAGTCTATCCCAAGAAAAGTAAACAAGTTACCTTCTAGAGGGAAGCTAAAAACATACCTGAAGTTGTGGAGAACCTACTAAACAATTTCTAAAAATCAAAAGTAGCTACAAAATTCATGTGATCTCCAAATTTGCTTTTATCTTTTCTCACACTGAATTGACAGGAGTGATTATATTCAATTCTTAACTGTGATTTGTAGTATGAGTGAAGTGGAAAGCAATTTCAATAAAAAGCAACCTTGATAACACATTTAATAAAACATCTTTGGCTGAGGAAACATCTTTAAAAACTCATTTTAGATTTGTACCTAGCTGACGGGGAATTTAACTAAATTCTTATATGCTAAAGGAACTCCCCCTCAAAGCTTCAAATATAAGCTTCTCAATTAGCAAATATGTTGATGCCTCTCCCATCACATCCCTGTCTATAGAAATTCCTTCCNGGATGTTAAACCATTAAGGGACTAATTTAATAAGAGATTTTCTAAATTACTACAATTCTTAACCTATGTAAGTCAAATAGCTCTAAATTACAAGATGTAACACTCTCTTCATAGTAAACATTAGGACTGCATTTAGAATCCCTAAAATACAAGGCCTTTTTATTCCTTTGCTCTCAAAGAAATACAAAATACACTTTCATAAAATATAATGCTGTGGAATTTCTGGCAGTAAGTCACTCACTAAAAGCTAAATGCTGTAAAATAAGAACTTTTGTAACCTTTCCTAAATGGAAAGTGATCACTGTACAAGGATATTTTCAAATGAATCCTTCAAGGTGACAATCTTCATCTTCAGTATATACTGCCCAAGTGAAACAGACTGAATAACTTCAATATACAGGAAGTTGTGTGTCTACTTTGGACTTCTGATATTTAATTATTTATTGTTAGTTCTGTAGCAATGGTGGATTTCTAAAAGTTGAGAACTGGACTCCTTCTTATGGTCACGGATGTCTCTGACTTTGAGTCAAAACACAAAACTGAAAAAACTAGGCAAGAGGGTGAAGGTGTCATGGTTCCAAACTGAAGGGCCTCATAACTGACATGTAACTAAGTCTATCCCAAGAAAAGCAAACAAGTTACCTTCTAGAGGGAAGCTAAAAACATACCTGAAGTTGTGGAGAACCTACTAAACAATTTCTAAAAATCAAAAGTAGCTACAAAATTCATGTGATCTCCAAATTTGCTTTTATCTTTTCTCACACTGAATTGACAGGAGTGATTATATTCAATTCTTAACTGTGATTTGTAGTATGAGTGAAATGGAAAGCAATTTCAATAAAAAGCAACCTTGATAACACATTTAATAAAACATCTTTGGCTGAGGAAACATCTTTAAAAACTCATTTTAGATTTGTACCTAGCTTACGGGGAATTTAACTAAATTCTTATATGCTAAAGGAACTCCCCCTCAAAGCTTCAAATATGAGCTTCTCAATTAGCAAATATGTTGATGCCTCTCCCATCACATCCCTGTCTATAGAAATTCCTTCCACTTTTAGGACCCATCCTGAATGTTCTATGTTTCAAGCCATTTCCTGATCCTAAAAAGTAAATACCATTTCCCGATCCTAACAAGTAAAAATCATTTCCCACTCACTAAACCCATGCAGTTATCTATATTTTATCTTTTTTACAGTACATACTTTCCATAAAAAACTAGGTAAAGTATATAGCACCATGTAGACACAGACAAATCTGGGTTCCTAGTCCTCCCCATCTAGGTTTCCTCCTCATTTCTAGCATCTCTGACTGTGCTGTAACATGATGGCTTGGCACCAAACTGCATCCACCTTTTCATTTCTTACAGAACTCAAGACAAGGCCTTGAACATATTAGCTGCTCAGTTAATGCTCTTTTACTACAATTTCACATGACTATTAACAGCAGTCGATATAGACTAAGAACACGTCCCAGTTTTCCTTTCTTGTCCACAACTTTAACACCTCTTGATAGTCATCTACAGATGATTATGAAAGGCATATTCTGAATCATACATTTGCTCTTTTCAGNTGGACTTCTGATATTTAATTATTTATTGTTAGTTCTGTAGCAATGGTGGATTTCTAAAAGTTGAGAACTGGACTCCTTCTTATGGTCACGGATGTCTCTGACTTTGAGTCAAAACACAAAACTGAAAAAACTAGGCAAGAGGGTGAAGGTGTCATGGTTCCAAACTGAAGGGCCTCATAACTGACATGTAACTAAGTCTATCCCAAGAAAAGCAAACAAGTTACCTTCTAGAGGGAAGCTAAAAACATACCTGAAGTTGTGGAGAACCTACTAAACAATTTCTAAAAATCAAAAGTAGCTACAAAATTCATGTGATCTCCAAATTTGCTTTTATCTTTTCTCACACTGAATGGACAGGAGTGATTATATTCAATTCTTAACTGTGATTTGTAGTATGAGTGAAATGGAAAGCAATTTCAATAAAAAGCAACCTTGATAACACATTTAATAAAACATCTTTGGCTGAGGAAACATCTTTAAAAACTCATTTTAGATTTGTACCTAGCTTACGGGGAATTTAACTAAATTCTTATATGCTAAAGGAACTCCCCCTCAAAGCTTCAAATATGAGCTTCTCAATTAGCAAATATGTTGATGCCTCTCCCATCACATCCCTGTCTATAGAAATTCTTTCCACTTTTAGGACCCATCCTGAATGTTCTATGTTTCAAGCCATTTCCTGATCCTAAAAAGTAAATACCATTTCCCGATCCTAACAAGTAAAAATCATTTCCCACTCACTAAAGCCATGCAGTTATCTATATTTTATCTTTTTTACAGTACATACTTTCCATAAAAAACTAGGTAAAGTATATAGCACCATGTAGACACAGACAAATCTGGGTTCCTAGTCCTCCCCGTCTAGGTTTCCTCCTCATTTCTAGCATCTCTGACTGTGCTGTAACATGATGGCTTGGCACCAAACTGCGTCCACCTTTTCATTTCTTACAGAACTCAAGACAAGGCCTTGAACATATTAGCTGCTCAGTTAATGCTCTTTTACTACAATTTCACATGACTATTAACAGCAGTCGATATAGACTAAGAACACGTCCCAGTTTTCCTTTCTTGTCCACAACTTTAACACCTCTTGATAGTCATCTACAGATGATTATGAAAGGCATATTCTGAATCATACATTTGCTCTTTTCAGTAAAATCTTTTAAATTTTTGTCAAATAATAAAGAAAACCTTCAAATACCAAACGGCTTAGAATGAAAATCAACAATAGGTAATTCTCTCCTTTTTTCAATCCCGATCCTACTTCCCCAGTCCAATCATTTTTAAGAGTTTCTGTTTTCACTTTCTTTGGACCTCTCCATGGGTGTACTTGTTTCTCGATCAATTTTATACAGTTGACCCTAGAACTGCACAAGTACACTTATACGGCAGTATTTTTAAGAGTAAATACTACAATACTTAACAATGGTTAAGTGGGATAGAAGTTTGAATCCATACATGTGGAGGAATCTCAGATTTGGAGGTACAGTTTTAAGTTAATTATACACAGATTAACCACCACCACAGCCCCATTATTTAAGGGTCAGCTCTTCATTACACAGTTTTCTGCTATGATACAAGACAATATAATTTATATTACTGCTGCTACCCCTTGCCCCTCACCTACCTGTTTACCAGTTATACTATTTTATCACCTTTGTTTAGTGGCTTTAAATCAATTACTTAAAATTCAACTTCTTTGTTCAGTCAAATAGAGGTGATCTTATATTTATAACAAACACAAGGTGATATAAAAAGCATGTTCTTCTGGAGGATTCTAACACTGGAAACTCTAGATTTACATGTGGGATATTCCACTGGTTCTGGAAAAACTTTCCATCTGTTTTTCTTCACTTATAGTGCTTACCAAACTCTACATAGTGTACCTTAAGCTAAAACACCTTCAAAACAGAAGATGCTTCATTCATGCTATTGTAAAAGGACACACAGATCCCACTCTTTCATTATTAGTGTTGCCTAACTATAAATCTAGTGATACTGCAAGATCATTCTCTTACAGAAGAAGGCTAGGCTTTGTGTTAGTAGGAATACACAGATTGATTCATCCACATTCGTCACTATAAAAGCTGAATATGTTTCCTCTAATGATTAACACAGAGTAGTTGTAAGGACCCAATTCTGGACTAAATCATGAATGAAGAACATTTAGCTAACAGCGGGTGGATGTTTCTCAGGTCTAAAATGGAAATAATAATCCCATTGCTTCAGTTAGTGATGGCTGACCTTCAGCAAAATTACCTCTATGTTTCCCAGGATTGGCAAAACAGTGATCTCCTAAGTTATAAAGAATGCCTGTGCTAAGAGGGCCTAGAAACCAGAGCTGCAAAGCTCCAAATGGCAGGAATGATTTGTGCAGAAGTCTAGGCAGGGCTCCAAGGGGGTCTTCCAATCTCCTAGAGGCTAAGGTATGTTGCTATGACAACAGGGACTCTTGCAGAGAAAGGGAAGAGAGAAGCTCAGGATTAGGAGGGGTTATAGAATAGAATAGAAACCATGCCACTTTCAAAATCACTATAATGTTGCTTATTCTCTTAACTTGCACAATACATACACAGAAGGGCCTGAGATGAATGTATGAAGCAGAATGACCTTGCAAGACAACAAACCTCATGAGAGTCAGGGCTCTGTCCTCCTTGGATATCAGTCTCTAATCTCTAACTCTGGGAATTAAGTAAGCACAGTAGAAGCTTACTATTAGCTGTCTACCTACCACAACTACGATCTTAGGTTGGGGTAGGTTGATGTCATTGGTTATAGTTGTATGATCTTGAGTTAGTAGTTATTTAAATCTCTTCTAAATATAAAACTACTTGAAATAGCCTTGTGCAGAAGATGCAGTTCTAAATTCTATTAAAATACAATACTCTTCCCAGAAATAGTTTTCTTTGTGTAGCTTTTTTTCATTCACTTTGTATGTTCAAATGGTTGTGAAAAGATTCTTTAGAAGATTCTCTCTAAACGTATTCATGCTCCTGCTCAGTGGTATCTGACTCTTTGCGACCCCATAAGCTACAGCCCACCAGGCTCCTCTGTCCATGTAATTTTCCAGGTAAGAACACTGGTGTGGGTTTCTATTTCCTATTCCAGGGGATCTTCCCAACCCAGGGACTGAAGCCATGTCTCTTGTATCTCCTGCATTGGCAGACAGATTCTTTATACCATTGTGCCACCTGGGAAGCAATAAATGCACTGTATAGGTCAAAATATATGCCTATGTACCTCAGCAAAGGGGAAAAAGTGAATACTGCTAAGAGAAGAATTTGGCATATATTTTTAGAAAACAATTTTGTTACTCAGCAAATGATAGCAAGGAGCAGAGATCCCAATGCCCACATTTCAAGGCTCAAAATAGCTTGTTTTCCTAAATACCCCTCTATTTACTAAACTCACATCACACATTTAAAAAACACTTTAAGAGGATGTGATTCAAATGAAGGATGATTGGTGTTATTATTAAACCACCATTTAGAAAGACACCACATTTACCTTCAAGGCAGTGAGAAATAAAAGAGTTCCAAAGTAGCTGGTTTTTCTCCCACATATTCTCAAAACCACATGGAAGATCTTATCTTTCAGTCACACCAAAAATCCATCTCACAAACAGAAAAATAAATAATATATTTTCACCCCAGCTTGAGATCTATTCAAGAAGAACATTCAGATTCCTCAGGCTCAAGAAGTTTCAGGCATAATTCTCTAAAATGTTTGTTTTCAGATAAGGTGATGAGAAAACAGTAAATTTCACATTCAACTATTTTCATCCTTAAGAAAAAACCGTTGGCTCAGTGCGGGAAGAAACACTCCTAAGAAACTGAAGACAAAGGTTTCAGCTAAAATCCATCAATGACTAATTTGTACTTTGGTCAAGTAACTTCATTTCCTGAGTCACAGTAAAATAGGGCTGCTGTGAGAACTCAGACAATGGAGCATTACCTCACAGAATGTCGTGGTATCATGATTATTATGTGGTCAAGATAAACCATATGATTATTCTTTGCTAATTTTTTTTTCCTAAAGAATGAACTGAATTTTGACTTTCATTTTGGCAGAATAATCAACNTGGAGCATTACCTCACAGAATGTCGTGGTATCATGATTATTATGTGGTCAAGATAAACCATATGATTATTCTTTGCTAATTTTTTTTTCCTAAAGAATGAACTGAATTTTGACTTTCATTTTGGCAGAATAACCAACAAGTCAATGAAGAGACAAATCTTTCTTGGCTGGCTTTTTTCAAATCTCTCCTTAGTTTCTTTTCTTTTCTTCTTTTCCCCACAGCCTCTGATACTGAAGTTAAACAGAATATGAAAGGTACTTGCTGAGTTGATTCTGTTCCCTAACTTGAGATCAGGTCTTAACATGAGAGCCAGAAAGTAATCTTTAAAACTCAGGGAAACAGGAAGGAGTTTCATAATATTGGAACTAGAAAAAGGGAAGATGAAATGAGAAAGGTCTAAGCAACTACACGCCAATAAAAATTGAATTTAAGAGAAAAGAAAGGTCTAATGTGAAAGTGAAAGTGAAGTCGTTCAGTCTTGTCTGACCCTCAGTGACCCCATGGATGTAGCCCAACAGCCCTCCGTTCGTGGGATTTTCCAGGCAAGAATACTGGAGTGGGTTGCCATTTCCTTCTCCAGGAGATCTTCCCGACCCAGGGATTGAACCCCTGTCTCCTGCGTTGTAGGCAGACGCTTTACCATCTGAGCCACCAGGGAAACAACTACACTCCAATAAAAATTGAATTTAAGAAAAAAGAAAGGTCTAATGTAGAGTAGAACGAAACAGATGCTAGAAAGTGGACCATCACTGACATATTCAATAGAAAGAAACAATAACCCATAAGGTGACTATGTGTGTTTTCAACAGAATCCTATGGTCCCTTCCTTGCTACACTACGGTGTGAATGATTACAGGGCTTTGAATTTAAATATTCCAAAGCTTTGTAATACAAACTTGCTAGAAATATTGCTACCAAGTTGACTGAAGAAGGTAATGAATGAATCAAACCACCGGAGCTGGAATCCTGCCTCTGCCACTTACTGAGTGCATGTTTTGGGGCCAGTTACTCAAACCTTCCCTGTGCCTGAGATACTCCAACCACAAAAATAAGGATGACAGCATGAGGATATTAAGAGGAGTTAAATGGAATAATGAATGTAAACAATATAAAAGTTTTTGAGGTTGGGAATACGGTCGCGTGCCCTTTCCATACAGAAAGTAGAACCGTATTTGAGGTTGGAATGTGGTAGCATGCTTAATGATAGCTGTAATTATATTATTGTCAAACATTTAATACCCTTTGCATACAGAAAGTATAACAGTTATTCTAGTTCACTGAAAATAACAAAATCCTAAAGTTTCTCTCCTGTGAAATCAACTTGTACCAGCAATAAATATCTCTTCAAGGGGGAAATGATCATGTATAAAAGGGGACAGAGCTGCTGAGGCTTTTCAGTTCAGTTGCTTAGTTGTATCCGACTCTTTGTGACCCCATGAACCACAGCATGCCAGGCCTCCCTGTCCATCACCAATTCCCGGAGTCCACCCAAACCCACGTCCATTGGGTCGGTGATGCTAGACATTATTTTGGGAAGTAATGAAATATATTATCAAAACATCATTTTAACAACTCTAGAAGAGAATAAGGGACAAATTCTGTGACTAATGGCATTTCTTTAGGATTCTATAATGGGCCTATCAGATAAAGGAAAAGCAATAGAAGAAGCATCTTCAATTTCACAAAGCTTCTAATTAATTCTTTTTCACATGGCACAGTCATTATACTGGGATAATTTGACTCCACACTCACTAAGCTTTACAGTTTCAAACTCAAAAATTCATAATCAATGCTTCAGTTGAGTCTTCTTGACCCTTAAATGATAGTTCCAAGCCTGGTGCCATTTAATACTTTAATGATTGGCCCATAAAGGGAAATAGTATTCACTAATTATGAGCAGCTAAAAGATAAGGTCAAAATGAACTCAATATACAAGAGAAGTTTTTGAAACAATCAGAAGGAAAGACAAGCCATATAAATACCAGGTGGAGGTGAACAGTTCCTGTGTCAGCACAGCATAAGGAGAAACCATCTAAATGTTGTCCTGGCACAAGTTAACTGGGAAACTATCCTATGGTTCAAGAACCAAGTAAGAAATGATTCTGGGACATACTTTCAGTCTTCTAAACTTTGTCTATGATGACAGTGACAATAAACATCATCGCTTGCTCCTGGCACCTTCCTGTGCCAAGGATCACATCAAGCACTCTACACGAACGGATTTATTTGACATAACAACTCTATATAGGCTTGCCAGACATAACACACAAAAATACAGGGAGGCCAGGTAATTTGAATTACAAACAAATTAGTAATTTTTTTTTTATCGTAAGTGTGCCCCATGCAATACTTCGGATGTACATCAAAAGATTATGTGTTGTTTATCTGAAATTTAACTGTGAGCCCTGTATTTCATCTGGCAACCCTAACACTGTGAGATATGTACGAATATTCTCATTGTGCTGACAAGGAGACAGATTCAAAGAAGTTAAGTTATTTGGCCAAGTCTGCAAAGCTATTAGGNTAAATATCTCTTCAAGGGGGAAATGATCATGTATAAAAGGGGACAGAGCTGCTGAGGCTTTTCAGTTCAGTTGCTTAGTTGTATCCGACTCTTTGTGACCCCATGAACCACAGCATGCCAGGCCTCCCTGTCCATCACCAATTCCCGGAGTCCACCCAAACCCACGTCCATTGGGTCGGTGATGCTAGACATTATTTTGGGAAGTAATGAAATATATTATCAAAACATCATTTTAACAACTCTAGAAGAGAATAAGGGACAAATTCTGTGACTAATGGCATTTCTTTAGGATTCTATAATGGGCCTATCAGATAAAGGAAAAGCAATAGAAGAAGCATCTTCAATTTCACAAAGCTTCTAATTAATTCTTTTTCACATGGCACAGTCATTATACTGGGATAATTTGACTCCACACTCACTAAGCTTTACAGTTTCAAACTCAAAAATTCATAATCAATGCTTCAGTTGAGTCTTCTTGACCCTTAAATGATAGTTCCAAGCCTGGTGCCATTTAATACTTTAATGATTGGCCCATAAAGGGAAATAGTATTCACTAATTATGAGCAGCTAAAAGATAAGGTCAAAATGAACTCAATATACAAGAGAAGTTTTTGAAACAATCAGAAGGAAAGACAAGCCATATAAATACCAGGTGGAGGTGAACAGTTCCTGTGTCAGCACAGCATAAGGAGAAACCATCTAAATGTTGTCCTGGCACAAGTTAACTGGGAAACTATCCTATGGTTCAAGAACCAAGTAAGAAATGATTCTGGGACATACTTTCAATCTTCTAAACTTTGTCTATGATGACGGTGACAATAAACATCATCGCTTGCTCCTGGCACCTTCCTGTGCCAAGGATCACATCAAGCACTCTACACGAATGGATTTATTTGACATAACAACTCTATATAGGCTTGCCAGACATAACACACAAAAATACAGGGAGGCCAGGTAATTTGAATTACAAACAAATTAGTAATTTTTTTTTTATCGTAAGTGTGCCCCATGCAATACTTCGGATGTACATCAAAAGATTATGTGTTGTTTATCTGAAATTTAACTGTGAGCCCTGTATTTCATCTGGCAACCCTAACACTGTGAGATATGTACGAATATTCTCATTGTGCTGACAAGGAGACAGATTCAAAGAAGTTAAGTTATTTGGCCAAGTCTGCAAAGCTATTAGGTAACATGTGAGTTTAAAACATCTAACAACAGAGCTTGCACTGATCACCAGTATAATGCACTCTTACTATGCTCTTTCCTATATCTGGATGGCCATCACCCCACTTACTACAGAGGTCTTAGTTGAGTTTCAAAGTCCAAAATCATATGGCCTTTTGAATACTTCTTAAATCTTTGCCCTTGTTAAGAATGTTACCATAATTTTATTTACATCTTTATTCCATCCCTTAATACAATGAATTCTATTATAGCAGATTGAGCACAGGTCCTGGTATAATGGACATGCTTCCATATACACTTCCCTTTTGTAATGTCACTTCTATTTCATTTTGGGGAAGTGTCATTCCCTTACTGTGTGGAGTCCGAGTGGGAGGAGAAATCAAGGGGTCCTATCTCCTGCTTAAGGGAGATGTCTCCTGTCCTATCCTTTTATCGCTCACCACTCTCTACCCAACCAAGGGAAAGGCACATGGCAAATAGGGATCTCTTCTAGGTCTTCAAAAACTGAGCCAAATGATGAAAACTAAGAAAAGTGGTAAGGGTTCATTTATTCCAGAAAGTCAAATAGTTCTTTTATTGGTATCTGTTTCTTTTCCCAAGGCTAGCTCTCCAGGCTTTCCATCCATATCCTTGAAATTTAAATTTCTTCTTTGCTTGAATTAAATAATTGGTTTCAATTGTTTATAACCAAAGAGCCCTGACTGATGGTCTCTCTGGACCTGACTGTGAGCTCCCTAAGGTCCATGAGTAATAGGGTTCTACACCATTCTAGCCCCAAAGAGCTANCTCCTTCTCACTCTGCACATTGGGTCCTGCATGGTGCAAAGACTCCATAGGCACAGGCACAGCACAGAGTCAACAGCTGGTCAAGAAAATGACATGTTCCCCTGTGTAGCCCATTTTTAATGTAGTGCTTTTGGCTTCATTGCACCCTCATCCTCTTCCCTAGACAACTTCAGGCCTGAGGCTTGGCTGCTTCCTTCAACTTCAACATCACTTCCTCTCCCACTCAGCTGAAAAGATGGAGCCCAGGGGATATCAAACCTCTCATCTTCCCTCCCTTCTACCCCCAAATATCTTTTAAACATGACTTTTCCTCTTGAGACCTACTATCTATCTTACTTGAAAAAGATCTTAAGTCAGAACCTTGAGAAACACAAACCTTTAAGGATGACAAGTGTATGGTGTGTGGTTAAAATGTAGGTGCTGGACTATTTACAATAGCTAAAACATGGAATGGGTCATCATGCGAAATGATGGGCTGGATGAAGCAGAAGCTGGAATCAAGATTGCTGGGAGAAATATAAATAACCTCAGATATGCAGATGACACCACCTTTAAGGCAGAAAGTGAAGAAGAACTAAATAGCCTCTTGATGAAAATGAAAGAGGAGAGTGAAAAAGTTGGTTTAAAACTCAACATTCAGAAAACGAAGATTATGGCATCCAGTCCCATCACTTCATGGCAAATAGATGGAGAAACAGTGGAAACAGTGGCAGCCTTTATTTTTCTGGGCTCCAAAATCACTGCAGATGGTGATTACAGCCACGGACGCTTACTCCTTGGAAGGAAAGTTATGACCAACCTAGACAGCATATTAAAAAGCAGAGACATTACTTTGCCAACAAAGGTCCATCTCATCAAGGCTATGGTTTTTCCAGTGGTCATGTATGGATGTGAGAGTTGGACTATAAAGAAAGCTGAGTGCCCAAGAATTGATGCTTTTGAACTGTAGTGTTGGAGAAGACTCTTGAAAGTCCCCTGGACTGCAAGGAGATCCAACCAGTCCATCCTAAAGGAGATCAGTCCTGGGTGTTCATTGGAAGGACTGATGCTAAAGCTGAAACTCCAATACTTTGGCCACCTGATGCAAACAGCTGATTCATTTGAAAGACTCTGATGCTGGGAAAGATTGAGGACAGGAGGAGAAGGGAAAGACAGAGGGTGAGATGGTTGGATAGTGTCACCTACTCAATGGAGTTGAGTTTGAGTAGGCTCCGGGAGTTGGTGATGGGCAGGGAGGCCTGGTGTGCTGTGATCCATGGGGTCATGAAGAGTCAGACACGACTAAGCAACTGAACTGAATTCCTAACTCTAAGTTCTCTTTCCCTCCTTGTTCCCAAAGGTGGGGTTACTCACTTCCTGTGGCTACTGTAGCAAATTACAGTAACTGTGGTGGGTTGAAACAACAGAAATTTATCTTACAGTCCTACAGACTAAAA
>SJYW01046411.1:0-18404 GCA_006410735.1 Raphicerus campestris | reverse complement strand
AACCCTGTATTTTAATGCCCTTTGAAATGGCCTAAATTATTGTTTAAAAAAAAAAAAAACTTTAACCATTTTTCTTAAGTAAATATTTGTTTGAAATAAGTTACTCCTGTACCAAAATATTTAGCAAAATAATTTGCTCAAAACAAGGCATATTCACTATTCTCATTCTGTGTGGTCTTTCAAAACTTGTTTGGTCATCATTGTTGGTGGTGATGATTTAGTCGCTAAACTGTATCTGACTCTTGTGACCCCATGGACTGTAGCCTGCCAGGCTCCTCTGTCCATGGGATTCTCCAGGCAAGAATACTGGATCCCCCTCTCCAGGGGATCTTCCTGACCCAGGGGTTGAATCCAGGTCTCCTGCATTGAAGGCAGATTCTTTACCAACTGAGCTACAAGGGAAGCCCTTGAAAGCCTGTCCTAAAGCCAAGCCTCAGTATATTAATGAGTCAAGTGACTGGAATCAGGTATGTATACTTTCATAGCAATGTGAGTATCATAAGCCTTAGCTAACCATGGTTTACAAGTACCTTATTCAGTAAATGTGGGATGACAGCAAGGTCAGGTTTCACAGAAAATAAGGAAGGGGGAAATAAGCACAGCATGAATATTGTTTTTAAGTATATGTCTCCCAGTGGCTGCTGATCTCCAAATTCACTAGCATTAAGCACCTGCTGTAGTGGGCAAACTCTCGCTCAGATTGTTTTTCAGTCACCGGTGTGTCCAATTCTTTGCAGACCCATTGACTGCAGCATGCCAGGCCTCACTGTCCCTCACATTTCCTGAAGTTTGCCCAGGTTCATGTCCATTGCATCAGTGATGCCACCCAGCCATCTCATCCTCTGACATCTCTCTTAGAGGATCAGCAAACTATGGCTCATGGGCCAAATCTGACCAATCGCCAGTTTTTGTAAAGAAAGTTTTATCGGAACTCAGCCACAGACATGTTTACACATCACCTACGACTGTTTTTGTACTACAACAACAGAGTTGAGCAGTTGTGACAAAGACTGTTTGGCTCTCAAAGAAGAAATACTTACTATCTGGCTCTTTACAGAAGTTTGCCTACCCCTGCTTAGATCAACACCACTACGATATTTGGAAAACACTGCTCGGGTATTGTGACTTACCGACAGAAACTATCTCCTTAAATGTTTTAAAGACAGTGATCTGCTTGAAATTTCAAACCTTAACAGCTTGAATGTTTATAGCCTTTTGCACTTCCTTCCTCTTTTATTTGGTGAGGCATGGCAAAATAACTCCTATAGCTGCTTGGTGTTTTTCCAAACTAATGTGGAAGCTGGGAACCTGTTTTGAGGGGTTATAGGTAACAACAGGAAGAGCATAAACACAGTTCCAATAGACCACAAAAAGCCTTATATGCTTCAGTAGATAGATACCATATTATATCTATCCACAATATTATATCTAACATATAATAACTATATAATTAAATAATATTAAATTGTTATAAATAATATAATTATTAAATAATATTTAATAATAATTGTGTTATTCATGGAAACTGGCCTGAATTGAGTGCAATGGTAATAACAGCTGACACTGAGGCACTGTGGAAAAGAACACAGATTTAGGATGCAGACTGCTTGGGTTCAAATCCTGCCTATGCCACTACCAACTGTGTTCTTAATTAGCTTCTAGGGGCCTCAGTTTCCTTATATAAAATGGGGATAACAGTACTATCTACCTCATAGAACACAGCAGTTCTGGGCACATAGTGAATTCCACTAAAAAATATTGATTATTTACAGCAATAGATTAACAATCTTACTATTGAGAATGTGATTAGTGGTTAAGAGTGTAGGCTCTACAGTCTGTCTACCTAGGTTGGCCTGTATTCTGGTTCTGCTCCTTTCGAGCTGTGAGTATCTGGACATGACCCAGTGTGGGGATAATAGTAACATCTCCCCTTGGGATGTTTTGAGGATTATTTGAGTCAATACATATAACATGGCCTGACAGAGTATATACTCAATAAATGCTAACTATTTTTATTATTTTCAGTATTAGTATTACATTATTAATATTTTCATCACCATGTAACTTGCCTGATGATAAATGTTCTACATTATGAGGCACTGTTATCAATACCATTTTAAGAATACAGGAACTTAGACATAAGAAAGTTAAGTAATTGGTTTCATTCACTGAATGATGTAACTGGGAACTGAGGAGACCTTTGGGTCTACGTAACAATAGAGGCTGATTTCTTTAAGGGAAAACAGGCTGATTAAGAAACAGAGGAATTTTACAGTTTCTGGCCTTACATTTAGATCTTTAATCTATTCTGAGTTTATCTTTGTGTATGGTATTAGGAAGTGTTCCAGTTTTGTTCTTTTACATGTAGCTGTCCGGTTTCCCCAGCACCATTTATTGAAGAGGCTGTCTTTGGCCCATTGTATATTCTTGCCTCCTGTGTCAAAATAAGGTACCCAGAAGTCACTCAGTTCAGTCACTCAGTCGTGTCCGATTCTGCGACCCCATGAACTGCAGCACACCAGGCCTCCCTGCCCATCACCAACTCCCAGAGTTCACCCAAACCCATGTCCATTGAGTCAGTGATGCCATCCAACCATCNATAAATTGATATAGCCACTATGGAGATTCCTTAAAAAACTAGGAATAAAACCACTGTATGACTCAGCAATCTCACTCCTAGTCATATACCCTGAGGAAACCAGGGTTGAAAAAGACACATGTATCCCATTGTTCATCGCAGCACTATTTACAATAGCTAGAACATGGCAGCAACCTAAATGTCCATTGACAGATGAATGGATAAAGAAGTTGTGGTACATATACACGGTGGAATATTATTCAGCCCTAAAAAGGAACACATTTGAGCCACTTCTAATGAGGTGGATAAACCTAGAACCTATTATACAGAGTGAAGTAAGTCAGAAAGAGAAAGATAAATATTGTATTCTAAAGCATATATACAGAATCTAGAAAAATGATACTGAAGAATTTATTTACAGTGCAGCAATGGAGAAATAGAGAACAGACTTATGGACATGAGGAGAGGGGAGGAGAGGGTGAGATGTATGGAAAGAGTAACATGGAAACTTACATTACCATATGTAAAATAGAGAGCCAATGGGAATTTACCGTATAACTCAGGAAACTCAAACAGGGGCTCTGTATCAACTTAGAGGGTTTGGATGGGGAGGGAAATGGGAGGGAGGTTCAAAAGGGAGGAGATATATGTATACTTATGGCTGATTCATGTTGAGGTTTGACAGGAAACAATAAAATTCTGTAAAGCAGTTATCCTTCAATAAAAAGAAATTTAATTAAAAAAAGGAAAGAAACAGAGAAGTGGGACTAAGGTCCCAACACTGGAGGCTCCCAAACTTCCTTCCTCCAACAGAGTCACTGAATGTACAGCTGCACAGGCAGCAAGTCCCTCTAAGAGGATCCAGAGACCAGCTGAGTGGCTCCTATACACTGGGCGAAAGAGAGACTGTCACGTCCAAGCAGGTGGACTGCGACACATTCACACTGTATATCCCATACCAGGCAGGGCACCATGCAGGCAGCAGGGAACCCTCCACTCTCAGTCACTTCCTGAAGAGTGAAGGGTTTGGACCACACACCTAGTGCCCCAACTTTTAAGGGTCCCACCCAAGGCAGAGACTCCCCAGACCCCTCTGTCTTGTAACCCTTTTAGGCTTGAAGTCTCTTTTGTCCAATAGAAGCATGGCTATGCTGGCTTCTTTCCATTTCTGTGTGCTTGGAANGACTTATCATATATGGCTTTTACTATGTTAAGGTAGATTCTTTCTATCCCTATTTATTTAAGAGTTTTAATCCTTTAACTCTTAGTGGAAAACACAAGCAGAACACTCAATGACATAAATCAAAGCAAGATCCTCTATGGCCCACCTCCTACAGTAATGGAAATAAAAACAGAAATAAACAAGTGGGACCTGATTAAACTTAAAAGCTTTTGCACAGCAAAGAAAACTATAAGTAAGGTGAAAAGACAACCCTCAGAATGGGAGAAAATAATAGCAAATGAAACAACTGACAAANTAACCCTTTTAGGCTTGAAGTCTCTTTTGTCCAATAGAAGCATGGCTATGCTGGCTTCTTTCCATTTCTGTGTGCTTGGAATGTTATCTTCCAACATTTTACTTTTAGCTTATGGATGTTTCTAAAATGAGCTTCCTATGGGCAGAATATTGTTGGGCCTTTCTTTTATTAATCTATCCAGCCTTTCTGGTGCTTTTTACTTGGCTAGTTCAATCCATTTACACTTAGTGTGATTATATGTAAGGATTTACCACTGCCATTATATCTTTTGCCTTCTGTTTCTCTCTCCATTGTTTCTTTTTCCTTCTGTTTCTGGGTACCTTTATAAGTGGGTGGTTTTCTATAGTGATTCTCTCCCTCCTTACCTTTTTAAATATTTTGTGTCTTTAGACTTATGCTTTGGGGTTACCATGAGGTTTACATAAAATGTCTTATAGATAAAATAGTCCTTTTCCTGCTGATAGCAATTTATCTTCATTCACCTATAAGGGTTCCATCCTTTTATACTTCCCTTTTTATGTTTTTGATTCTGTAATTTCATTACTAAGTAGTAGTAGTCACTATTATTTTTTAAGCTTAATATATTATTCTTATAAAAGAGTTAGTGTTCTAATTCTATTTATCATCTTAATCAGAGCTTTGGGTGATTTCATGTTTTTATTCCAGCTTGAAGAGCTCTGTTCAACATTTCTTGTAAAGCAGTTCTAATGTTGGAAAATCCCTCAGCTTCTGTTTGTCTGGGGAAAGACTTCTCTCCCCTTCATATCTGAAGGATGATTTTGCTGGATAGAGTGTTATTGGCTGGAAGTTTTTATATTTAAATATTTTGAACATGTTATTCCACTCTCTCCTGGCCTGTAGAGTTTCTGTTGTTTTTGTTGTTTGGTAGCTAAGTCGTGTCTGACTCTTTTGCAACCCTATATACTGTAGTCTCCCAAGCTCCTCTGTCCATGAAATTTCCCAAGCAAGAATACTGGAGTGGGTTGCCATTTCCTTCTCTAGGTAGAACTTCTGCTGATAGCTTAATGGAGAGTTCCTTTGTGGGTTCAGTTCAGTTCAGTCACTCAGTCGTGTCCGACTCTTTGCAACCCCATGAATCACAGCACGCCAGGCCTCCCTGTCCATCATCAACTCCCGGAGTTCACTCAGACCCGCGTCCATCGGGTCAGTGATGCCATCCAGCCATCTCATCCTCGGTCGTCCCCTTCTCCTCCTGTCCCCAATCCCTCCCAGCAGCAGAGTCTGTCTACCTTTAAAATCCTTTACCTTGACTTCTGACAGTTTTAATATAATGTATCTTGGAGATACATAATAAGGAGTTCTATTAGCTTTATGGACTTCTAGATAGAGTTTCTTTTCTAGGTTTGGGAAGTTCTAGGGTATTATTTCTATAAATAAACTCTGCCCCATTTTCCCTCTTCTGGGATACTCATTATACTTATGTTGGCTTTTCTACTGGAGTTAGTTCTTACAGGGTTTTCTTCACTTTTAAGTCTTAGTTTTCTCTCTTCCATCTGAATCATTGCTATATTTCCATCATGCTGCTGCTGCTGCTGCTAAGTCGCTTCAGTTGTGTCCGACTCTGTGTGACCCCATAGACAAGAGCCTACCAGGCTCCTCTGTCCCTGGGATTCTCCAGGCAAGAATACTGGAGTGGGTTGCCATTTCCTTCTCCAGTGCATGCATGCATGCTAAGTCGCTTCAGTCGTGTCCGACTCTGTGCGACTCTATGAACAGCAGCTCACCAGGCTCCCCTGTCCACAGCATTCTCTAGGCAAGAATACTGGAGTGGGTTGCCATTTCCTTCTCCATATTTCCATCATGGAGCTTCTAATTCTCTCTTCAATTATGATCTGCTCTATTTCTAATGCATTATAAAGCATTCTCCATCTCATGTGAGTTCTTCAGCTCCAGAATTTGTATGGATCTTTTTTAGTATTTCAGTGTCTTTGGTAAAGTACTTCTTTCATTTCCTAATTTTATCCCTGAAATCATTTGTAGCACTCTTCTGAGTTTTCCTATAGCTCACTGAATTTCTTCATAACAGCTATTTTAAATTCCTTGTCAGTTATATCACAATATTCTACATTTTTTGTTTCAGTTGCCAGAAAATTGTCATTTTCTTTTTGTGACATCACATTACCATGATTTTTCATGGTGTTTGAGGAGAAGTGCCCCTGCTGCTGCATTTGAAGTAGCAGACACATTCCCTACTGAGATAAGGTTTTGTTTACTTTGGTTCTAACAGTTCAACAGCCTGGTGGTTAGGTGCCTTCATTTTATTTTTTAGAGGGTAGCACTATAGCACAAGTTTTGCTTTCCTAACCACTAAGGTAAGGAAAGGATAGGAAATTGCAATCCACTCCAGTATTCTTGCCTGAAAAAGTCCACAGACAGAGGAGCCTGGCGGGCTACAGTCCTTGGAATCGCAGAGTTGGACACAACTGAGTGACTGGGCACGCAAGGAAAGAATGCATTCACAAAGCAAGAGGTGCTGGCAGAGCAGGAGAGGGATGCACATAGTACTTGGGACTTTGGGCGTGCCTACAACCTGGTAGGGTGTTCCTCAGGTCAGGGAACCCCAGAGGCCCGTGGGCAGTTATCTTATCTCCTAGAGCAAACAGCAGAAGATGCTTTCCTTCGGTTCTTTGTCTGCCTACTGCCCTCCACTTTCCCTGCCCCACCCCCAGTCACTGCAGTCTCTCTTTAGAGAGAGCAGCTGCTCCCTCCAGCTGCAGCGCACATGGCTAGGCAGACACAAGTTCGTCACCTCACCTTCCACCTCATCTGCTGGAGAGGTCGCGTCGGCTCACTGCCAATCACCTTCTCTGCTGTCACTACCTCTGCCATCACTAGCTCCACCAGCACTCCCCTCAATCTGCTGCCTCCTCTGGAGTTCAGTCCACTAACTTTCAGGTACACAGATGGATGGATGTCTCAGAGATTCTGCTATGCTGTGCACAGGCTTTTTTTTTTTTTTTTTTTTTTGGTTATGGAGTATACAAGAACTCATGTAACAAGAACAACGCAACAGCAAAAAAATAAGCAGTAACCCAATGAAAAAGCCAAGGACCTGAATAGACATTTCTCCTAAGAAAACATACAAATGGCCAAAGAGTCCGTAAAAAGAAACTCAACCTCACTCATCATCAGGGAAATGCAAATCAAAACCACAATGAGATATTATCTCATGCCTGTTAGGATATCTAACATCAAATAAACAAGAGATAACAAATGCTGGTGAGGATGTAGAAGAAAAGACTCCTATATGCTGTTGGTGGCAATGTAAATTGACACAGCCACTATGGAAAGCAATATAAAGGTTTCTCAGGAAATTAAAAATAGAACTGCTATATGATCCAGCAACCCCATTGCTGGGTACATTTCCAAAGGAAACAAAATCATTTTCTCAAAGAGATATCTGATGCACCCCTATTTTCACTGCAGCATGGTTTACAATAGCCAAGACATGGAAACAACCAAGACAATGTCACTGACGGATGAATGGAGAAAGAAAATGCAGTATCTATACACAATGGATTATCATTTAGCTGAAAACAGGAAATCCTGCTATATGCATGAGATGTACAAACCTCAAGGGAATTATGCTNAATGGAGAAAGAAAATGCAGTATATATACACAATGGATTATCATTTAGCTGAAAACAGGAAATCCTGCTATATGCATGAGATGTACAAACCTCAAGGGAATTATGCTAAGTGAAATAAATCAGACAGTAAGGCAAATACATATGATCTCGCTTATATGTATAATCTAAAAATACCCAAATTCATAGAAGCAGAGTAGATTTGTGGTTGCCTGGAGGTTAGGGGCTAGGGAAAATATGGTGAGGCAGTAAATTTTCAGTTCTAAGATGAATAAGGTCTGAGTCTGAAATGTAAAACATGGTGAATATAATTGATAATACTGTACTATAGAATTAAAATTTACTAGGAAAGCAGAACTTAAGTGTTCTCATCAAGAAAAAAAACAAAAAAACAAATTTGAATCTGTGAGTTAGTGATTAACTTGATGGTAGGAATACTTTCATAATCTGTATACATACATATATCAAATCATCATGGAGTACACTTTAAATTACTATTTTGTTAATTACACCTCAGTAAGTTGAAAACAAAAGAAACAGCATTGTGTATTCAATAATAGTTGCCATGACAACTGCTTTTCTCCTTTTTATAAAATTGTATTGGATTGCAAAACTGCACAAGCACAAAATGTTATAGTTGGGAAAAGTCTGTGGACCTAGTCCAAAATCTTCAAATTCCAGATGAGGAAACCAAGGTCCAGAACAGCTCAACAACTGACCCAGGATCCCAGAACAATCTTAGCATCAGAACAAAAACTAAGATTAGATATTCCGGTCTCAAATCCTGCCATCACAACAGACTGCCACAGTTTCAGGACAACAACCTAAATGAAAATCATTTTATATTATGATCTACTTGTTTATTAAATAGTAGAGAATTTGATAAGCAGAGCCAATGAATTCTTGAGGTGTATTCTGCAAATGAACTCTGATGGAAAGGCATACTTATCCACAATAGCTGACCCTGTCAAGGGTACACTGAGTGGATGTGTGCATGACTATAGGGAAGAAAAAAAGGGAAATTTCAGGGCAAATGGTCACATAACTGTCTTTACAGCTTAGACAGACTAGATATTCTTGCAGCTGCTGCTGTCACTAAGTCGTGTCTGACTTCCGTCGTGTCTGACTTCCATCGTGTCCGACTCTGTGCGACCCCATAGAGGGGAGCCCAACAGGCTCCCCCGTCCCTGGGATTCTCCAGGCAAGAACACTGGAGTGGGTTGCCATTTCCCTCTCCAGTGCATGAAAGTGAAGAGTGAAAGTGAAGTCGCTCAGTCGTGTCTGACTCAGCAACCCCATGGACTGCAGCCCACCAGGCTCCTCCGTCCATGGGATTTTCCAGGCAAGAGCACTGGAGGGGGGTGCCATTAGGCCTAATTGCAAGTTGCACTAAACACACTGACATGTTTCACTGAGATCCTGTATGAGGGCAGTAGCATGAAGATCTACTGGCAGTGACCTGAATCTACTCACCTCACAGAAATATCACATCCTTCGGGAGAAACATGGTCAAAGCATTAAAAAATTTTTGAAGCCTGGAGACAGTGATTCAAAGCTGCCCTTTGTATTAATATATGAAATGAGAATTCAATGATATGTGTGATTTTTTTCTTTTAAAAATTAACTTCAGACTTATAATAATAGAATTTATTTTCCACAGTATAATATAGTGATTAAGAACAAACTTTCTGATCCAGAGCCTCAGGGATAAAGTCTAGACTAGCTCTGTGATCTCACATGAGGCACTTTTATGCCTCTCTTTTTCTCATCTGTCAAATGGGGATAAATACTCTTAAGAGTTATCATGAAGATTAAATGAGTCCTGTGTGCCTGTAATGGTGCTTGTCTCTAAGAAAAGCCCAATAGTTAGCCAATGCTACTACTATCACTACTAAGAGAATCTGAAGAATTACAGTCTTCCAGAAAAGCACACACATTATTCAGTTTTTCCTATTTTGTGACATTCTTCAGGATCTGATTCCTAACAACCTCCTAGAATCACCTTATTTTTCATTCTCTGTCCTCATCCTTTCCCCCATTACCCACTCCTGCTTCCATACTAAGCTATACCCACACTGTGTATTGTACCACATGGTAATTCCATAAACATGTGTGCCGCCCTTTCTACCTTGAGTGCCCCTGGCCCTTCAAACCAGTTCCACTAGAACAAACCATACTCTTTCTGGAGGTAGCTCAACCAACACCATTCTGGAGGGCCCTCCCCAACAGCTAAGCAGTTATACACTCTCCTCCTTCTTTGCTGCAGCAAAACTCTATTACAACCTTTATCCTATTTTTGTAATTGCCTATACATTTAACTGTCCCACCTGGACTGTGTTCTTCACTGATGTATCCCAAGTGTGTCTGGCACTTAGAAGGCATCCCATAAATTTCTGTGGAAGAATGAAAGAAAAAGGAGGAGGGAAGGAAGGGATTGTGTCCCCACTATTTTGCATGATACTAGAAATATTAGAAAAACAGAGAATGGTCTCTGCCTACATTTCCCCTCGAATTTTGTTGACAAGTAATTGACATATAATTGTATATATTTAAAGTGTTCAGTCACTCAGTTGTGTCCAACTCTTTGTAACCCCATGGACTGCAGCACTCCAGGCCTCCCTGTCCACCACCAACTCCTGGAGTTTACCCAAACTCATGTCCACTGAGTCAGTGATGCCATCCAACTATTTCCTCCTCCTGTCATCCCCTTTTCCTCCTGCCTTCAATCTTTTCCTAGCATCAGAGTCTTTTCAAATGAGTCAGCTCTTTGCATCAGGTGGCCAAAGTATTGGAATTTCAAGTTCAACATCAGTCCTTCCAATGAACACCCAGGGCTGATCTCCTTTAGGATGGACTGGTTGGATCTCCTTGCAGTCCAAGAGACTCTCAAGAGTCTTCTCCAACACCACAATTCAAAAGCATCAATTCTTTGGCAGTCAGCTTTCTTCACAGTCCAACTCTCACATCCATACACGACTACTGGAAAAACCATAGCCTTGACTAGACAGAACTTTGTTGGCAAAGTAATGTCTCTGCTTTTTAATATGCTGTCTAGGTTAGTCATAACTTTTCTCCCAAGTGTACAGTGTAATTATTTGACAGACCTATATATTATGCAATGACCACCAAGATCAACATAACCAACATATCCATCACTTCACAGAGTTAGCTGTTTTTTGTGGTGAGAATGCTTAAGGTCTACTCTCAGCTTTCAAGTATAGAGAAAACATCTGCATATATATCTCTCCCCAGAGAATAAACAGGATACATTTATAATATGCCTGAACTGTGCAAGGTGCTAAAATAGATGCAAAAGATCTACCCTGAGGGACTCCCAGTCTTATAAGTAGACAACCATTAGATTCACAAACTCTATTCCAACCCCAGATCCCCCAACAAAGCTGGAGCCCAGAGTTATCCAAAGCTATTTGATCTCTTTGTGGAGGCTGAGACTACGGGTCTCCAGATTAATCTCTTGCTCTTTTGCCTACAATGTGATCTCCACTCAGAGAGGAATTATACACAAATAAAAAGCTAAACTGAGTGTGTAAGAATACATATAACNGATCTCTTTGTGGAGGCTGAGACTACGGGTCTCCAGATTAATCTCTTGCTCTTTTGCCTACAATGTGATCTCCACTCAGAGAGGAATTATACACAAATAAAAAGCTAAACTGAGTGTGTAAGAATACATATAACATTTGCATGGATGTGTTTCAATTGCTCACTTCACTGTCAAAAACTTTGATGGCACCAGAACTTTTAGAAAGCAAAATTTATGGTATTAAACTCAGAACACTGATATCAAACAGCTCCTTTCTGCAGGGTATATCCCTTCCTCCATTCACTGAACAAGGTTTCCTGCAATGGGCACTCCAATGCAGGGATAGACAAAATATCTCCTCTCCAGGAGTACAAAATCCAGCCTCATGTGTGTTAGAAAACAAGCACCTTCCCAGGGGTTGGTTTCTTGAGACACACTAATTCAAGTACCACAGACAGATCTTTTCAAGTTCTAAGGCTCAGAAATAAATATTGACTGGTGAATCAGAGCATGGACCCTTGAGAAGATAAAATTTAAGATCTATCAGTGGTTGATTCATTTCATTTAAAGAATTCTCGCTGCTTTGTATGAGCAAATAAACCAGAAAATGCTGATGCTCTTTTCATTAAAGAAAATAAAATACAATGAAATACAATAACTGCCAGCTAGAGAACCACAGTCCTCAGGGAGACTATTCCAGCACTGCCAATAGACAATCATGTTAACTTGTGTTCATTCCAATTGTTTTAGGAAGAAGATTTTAGAGGGAGAGTCAATTCAGTAAGTCTCACCTTGGCTATAAATTGTTGATTCTGACTCAGTGGGTGAGATCAATTTTTAAACACTAACATCACTGGATATTTACATATCAGTGGGAACATCACTTAGTATCTGATCAGGAAACAGAACAAACTTCCCACCGGGTGTTGACGTTTTCTCACCAAGAAGTGTCATGATGCACTTGACAACTACATCAAGAATTAATACTCATCCAGTGCCCACACTCAACGTACAAACATCATACATATATCATCTCACTNAAGAATCTGCCTGCCAATGCAGGAGACACAAGTTTGATCCCTGCTCCAGGACGATTCCATATGTCACAGAGCAACTAAGCCCTGAGTACCACAAATACATCCTAGAGGCCACGCTCTGCAACAAAGTACTCCTTGCTTGCCACAACTAGAGAAAGCCAGCCTGCAGCAATGAAGACCCAGCACAGCCAAAAATGAATGAATGACTTTTTTTTTAAATAACTTGGAATGTAGTTGGTGCTCAATACATGTTGAATGAATGAAGAAATATTGAAAAAGTGAGTTCAGTAACCATTTGGTTGCTGGATTATGAAAATAGCATCCAGGATCACTGTTGTTGTTCCGTCACCCAGTCACCTCCAATTCTTTGCGACCCCATGGAATGCAGCATGCCAGGCCTCCCTGTCCCTCAGCATCTCCCAAAGCTTGNTGCTGGATTATGAAAACAGCATACAGGATCACTGTTGTTGTTCCGTCACCCAGTCACCTCCAATTCTTTGCGACCCCATGGAATGCAGCATGCCAGGCCTCCCTGTCCCTCAGCATCTCCCAAAGCTTGCCCAAGTTCATGTCCATTGCATCAGTGATGTCATCTAGCCATTTCATCCTCTGATGCCCTCTTTTACTATTACTGCGTCTTAAATTCAGTAATTTGGGGTTGTTAGTGACACTCACATACAAATGCCAAGGTATGTCAGCTAACTTTGCTGCTCAGAATTTACTCAGTTGGCCACCACGATCTAAGCAGCCTCATGTACAGAATGGGGACTAATTAGCAGTCTGTGCCTTGGGGTACTCAGTCTCCAGGAGGAGAAAGACTTGTAAAAAGATCCATTACAAGATACTGGGTGTTCAGAGCTATAACACAAATGCATTCAAAGGGCACTGGGGCACAGCACTGGGAACTGCTAACTGTCTCCAGCAGTTTCAAAAGCTACTTCATAGAGAAGTGGACCTTCAAGCTATAAATTGAAGTGTGCAAACAGTTGAGCATAGAGAGACGAGTTTCTCACAAACACCACCTCATTTATTTTGTACAGAGTTTGATTAAAGAAATTGGCCATTTTGAAGTACGATTTAGAAAGTTCCACGGGTGCAATTGTTTATGTAACAACTGTTTGTCTTGTCCAGTCCTTTTCAATAAAAGAGACATGATAAATCACCTTTTTTCTTTGAGGAACAGATCATAGATTTAAGATGATCCAAACACTATTACAAAGTGATGGATGAAGACAGACCACCTGGAAAAGCCCCAGGATTTCCAGGAGAAAACAGCATCAAGTACAAGGACAGTGAAGTTAAGAAGTATGTGTACCTTCTATTAAAGGAGGTTTTTTGTCATCTCCTCCAACTGGGTAGGAATGATGTAATGAAGACAGAGAGTAAGTGTACCCATTTTTCAGATAAATAAAAACACATCCCAGCAATACCTGAAAAATACCACTCTAGAGAAGGAGGCTGCTTTAGAACAACAGATCTATACCTTTAATGGATGGGATCCAATACTATTATGTTTGGAAACCTAAAGTAATTTCAGGAACAAATGAGAAAGTAACTCCCGCCTTGAACTAATGTATATAGAAGCCTGGATATTGATTTCCTGGACTATGGATCACCCTGACACCCTACAAAAGTGTATTTATTGTCCTGCAGTGTGCTGTGTCTACAAGAAGGGTTTGCAAACCCTAATTAAAATTTAAATGAAAGAAATAATCAGATAAAAGTGACCTACAGGCTAAGGGATTAAAATAAATTATGTGGTAATGGTATTTGAAAGTAAGAAACAGAAGCTCAGGATGATTTTCTAAAAATAAAAAATAAAAATCTGCAACTATATGGAATGACAAACATCTTTCAGAGACTATGCTGTAAAAGAAAAATTAAAACTAAAATTAATCTTTATCATAATCCATTTATTTTCTTCAATAGACAACCAACTCTACTTAACTGAATTCCATCAGCTGTAGAATGTGATAAGGTTGTCTAAAGCAAGCAAAATAATTATTTTGTGGACTTTTCAAAACAGGAGTTCCATGATGCTCTAGAGTTTTAAACAAGGTACATTTAAAATGAGATTTGCTACATAAAATATTGCAGGAAAATATCAAGAGTGCAGACCATGTCCCTCAACCTGGAATCCTCTCAGCTCCCTTCTGGCAGTCCTTTGCACATAGTTATGTCTGCCTGGGGTTCTAGTAAATGCTCCGTCCCATCACTGCTTCAGGCTTTTACCTCCCTTTATAAAGTTCTCAAATTATCCTAATTTGAGTGTGCTGTTTTCTACTGAGACCTGTAAGTGGGATTCTGTACTGAATTGCTCATGGGTTTGAGACACGCAGGCAGAACCTCCTTGTCAGAAAGAAATGAAAGGCCAGTGATGACCCAGGGCAAGCGGTGGCATCGCTCACTCAAGTTGTTCCCAGTGGTGGCCAGGATGAAGGGCAGTTGGAAGGGACAGTGCTGGCAGGTCAAGTGACTTAATTGCTAAGGTGATGGTAGTGATTATAAAGATTACCAAGTCTCTTGGCTCTTCTCAGAGCCCTGGAAGGTATACAAAAGGAAAATGAGAAATAAATATGCAAGTCTATAAATGTACAAGTAAGAGCATACATGGATAAGCCAGAAAATCCCCACAGCAATGTATCTCCTACAATCTCAGCAATTCTTCATCTTCTAGAGTCACAGGACAAATACGGCTGAGGACCAAGCCCAGAGCCTGACAGTAATGGCTGCAGAACTACACTTGTTGCTGTTCAATCGCTAAGTTGTCTCTGTGTCTGTGCAACCCCATGGACTGCAGCAGGCCAGGCTTCCCTGTCTTCCATTCTCTCCCAGAGCTTGCTCAAACTCACGTCCATTGAGTGGATGATGTCATCCAACCATCTCATCCTCTGTCGCCCCCTTCTCCTCCTGCCCTCAATCTTTCCCAGCATCAGGGTCTTTTTCAATGAGTTGGCTATTTGCACCAGGTAGCCAAAATATTGGAGCTTCAGTTTCAATATTCATTCCTTCCAATGAATATTCAGGGTTGATTTCCTTTAGAATTGCCTTAGAGAGATGGGAGTGCTGACATGGATCTATCAATATTATGTGCAGCTGCCACTCCCTAATCCTAAATTCTACACTGCACCAAGATCAGCAGGGAGGCATCTTTGAAAAGTTTGTGGCAGCTATCCTCCTCAAGCTGGAGATGGTGGCGGCCTGGTGGGGTGGGACGGGGGGATGCTGAAACAGAATCAGTTTATTTAATCTCAATGGAAATAAAGAGATCCAAGAGTGGTAAAAGCCAGCAGCTGGCACATAACTGTCAGTGACAAGATGGATGTAACAGGCCACAAGGATGAGTCATAATCAGAGCCTTGATCCGCAAGGATCTATAGTNCTACCTCCCTTTATAAAGTTCTCAAATTATCCTAATTTGAGTGTGCTGTTTTCTACTGAGACCTGTAAGTGGGATTCTGTACTGAATTGCTCATGGGTTTGAGAAACGCAGGCAGAACCTCCTTGTCAGAAAGAAATGAAAGGCCAGTGATGACCCAGGGCAAGCGGTGGCATCGCTCACTCAAGTTGTTCCCAGTGGTGGCCAGGATGAAGGGCAGTTGGAAGGGACAGTGCTGGCAGGTCAAGTGACTTAATTGCTAAGGTGATGGTAGTGATTATAAAGATTACCAAGTCTCTTGGCTCTTCTCAGAGCCCTGGAAGGTATACAAAAGGAAAATGAGAAATAAATATGCAAGTCTATAAATGTACAAGTAAGAGCATACATGGATAAGCCAGAAAATCCCCACAGCAATGTATCTCCTACAATCTCAGCAATTCTTCATCTTCTAGAGTCACAGGACAAATACGGCTGAGGACCAAGCCCAGAGCCTGACAGTAATGGCTGCAGAACTACACTTGTTGCTGTTCAATCGCTAAGTTGTCTCTGTGTCTGTGCAACCCCATGGACTGCAGCAGGCCAGGCTTCCCTGTCTTCCATTCTCTCCCAGAGCTTGCTCAAACTCACGTCCATTGAGTGGATGATGTCATCCAACCATCTCATCCTCTGTCGCCCCCTTCTCCTCCTGCCCTCAATCTTTCCCAGCATCAGGGTCTTTTTCAATGAGTTGGCTATTTGCACCAGGTAGCCAAAATATTGGAGCTTCAGTTTCAATATTCATTCCTTCCAATGAATATTCAGGGTTGATTTCCTTTAGAATTGCCTTAGAGAGATGGGAGTGCTGACATGGATCTATCAATATTATGTGCAGCTGCCACTCCCTAATCCTAAATTCTACACTGCACCAAGATCAGCAGGGAGGCATCTCTGAAAAGTTTGTGCCAGCTATCCTCCTCAAGCTGGAGATGGTGGCGGCCTGGTGGGGTGGGACGGGGGGATGCTGAAACAGAATCAGTTTATTTAATCTCAATGGAAATAAAGAGATCCAAGAGTGGTAAAAGCCAGCAGCTGGCACATAACTGTCAGTGACAAGATGGATGTAACAGGCCACAAGGATGAGTCATAATCAGAGCCTTGATCCGCAAGGATCTATAGTGATGACTAAGGCCTACAGGATTCTAAAAAATAAAACAGAAAAAGATGGACAATCTAAGAAGATGCTACTCAAAACACACAGGTGGAAAAATTCTAGGTCTGATGGAGTGAAACCTAACAGTTGGGATTCTCAGCCTCTTACTTAAGTTCCTTTTGAGGAGGACATTGCAGTGTTGCCTTAGGCGTCCCTCAAGCCTTTCAGGAAGAATTTGTGGCTGTTTCCAGGGGACTACGCACTGGAGGAGGGGAACCACTCAGATCTCCCATGACTCTGATTGAGTTTAAACTGCTGTTTGGAGTGCTCAAGTACTACTGTGGTACACCACTCGGACAGGAGGGAGGAGAGCTTATGGAGATGTGATAAGTGTCTTGGCTTGAGTCCATCCCATGGTGGGTTCACTGGTATCAGAGACCTCGCCTGAAGCTAGCTCCCATTCCCAGAATCCAAGGCAGAAATAGATAGAAGCATCAACTGGCAAAACCCCACTCTGTTTCACTGATTCACTGAGTGAGGGATAAATGGGCACTTCTAGAACTACCCTACCAGATGAAATAAACTAAAATCATTGCCACACCTGAAGGAATGGCAGAAATTGGTGCCATTACTCAAGACTTGAAGAATTAAGAGTAGTGATTCCCATCTTATCTTCATTTAACTCAGAAAAAATTGCCAGATGGTTTGTGGAGACTATTAAAGGACATTCACAAACTGAACCAAGTGGGCACTGCACCTCATAGCTGCGGCTGCAGAAGTGGTATTTTTCGTGTAGAAATCAACACAGACTCCCAGCTGGTGCACAGCTACTGACTAGGCAAATGCTATTTCCCCCATCCTAACCATAAAGCAAATGGGAATCAGTTTGCTTCCAGTGTGGGGATAGAACAGTATATACCTTTACTAGCAGCATCGGATCTCTCTGAAATATTCTTGTCTGGAGCACTGGAGCACTTCTGCCAGCACCGCCATGTGTGGACTTGCCCACTTGCTGTGGGATCTCATCTAATGTTGCCTCTGTCCAGGCAAGGGAAGTACAGCATTGCACGCTCGTCCAGGGATTCTCTGGTCTCAGCAAGTTTCCCATGTCAACATTCAACAGCATTTTTTATAACTTACCTCCTCCTCAACCAGAATGCCTAGGTCCAAAAACAAGAGGAGAGTGTTCCGATCTTCACTGTAACCTGGATCCCTAGTAACCCACTTGCAGAATCTTTGCTTCTCACCCCCATGACCTTGACCACCTGACCATGGAAGTCCCAGTGCCTAAGGGAGAAATGCTTCCATCAGGAAACACACAGCGAGAGTTTCATAGATTTGGAAGCTGAGTTCACCCCTGGGTAGCTTGGGTTGGTCAGATGACTGAACCAACAGGCAGAGGAGGACTCACTGATTAATTCCGTTTCCCAGGCGGAACTGAGCTGATAAGACAGCACGAACGACTGGGCTTGGAGCCTGGCAACACTGAAACAACCTAGTGAAGCAGGGGCTGCCAGGACTGAGACTCGGAAGGAATAAAAGGTTTGTTTCACCACTTCCAGCCCCCTTGCTGAGAAGCTTAGACAGTAAGGGGAGCACACACTGGGGATGGAGAAAACAGCCTGTGCCTCAGGGTCCAGAACTGCAGCCA
>SJYW01046407.1:0-10492 GCA_006410735.1 Raphicerus campestris | reverse complement strand
TTTTAATTTCATGGCTGCAATCACTATCTGCAGTGACTTTAGAGCCCATTTATAACTGGTGTTTAAAAATACAAAGCCATTTACATTAGCACCAAAAATGAAATACTTAAGGATATATCCACTACTTATGTATAAGATCTGTATGTGGAAAACTATCAAATTGTGATGAAAGAAATCAGAGATCTAATTAATGGAAAGATAAGTCCATGTTCATGAATAGAAGAATCAATATCATTAAAGTGTCAGTTATTCCCAACTTGAGGTACAGACTCAATGTAATCTCAATTAAAATCCCAGTAAGTTACATTGTGGATATCAACAAACTGATTCTAAAATTTACATGGAAAGGCAAAAGATCCAGAATAGTCAACACAATATTAAAGAAAGCTTGGAGAACTGATACCACCTAAAACATGTATAATGTAATGATAGACAGAGATTTGACATTCCTTATCTGGTAGTTAGAGAAATATTATCTTTCACAGAGAAGTTTTAATCTTAATGAAATCCAACATTAAAGCCCACTTTCTTCATGGATCATGCTTTTTTGTGTTGTATCTAAAAAGTCATTACCACAATGAAGATCAGTTAGATTTTCTTTTTTCTTCTAGGTGTTTTAAAGTGTACATTTAGGTCTATGATCCATTTTGAGTTGATTTTGTGATAGCTGCAAAGTCTGTGTCTGAATTCTTTTTCTTCTGTGAATATCTAGTGGTTCCAACCTCATTTGTTGAAAAGACTCTCCCTTCTTCCTTAAATTGTCTCTGCTCCTTTGTCAAAGTTGAGTTGAATGTATTTGTGTAAGTCTTTTGCTGGGCTCTCTGTTCCATTCCATTGACCGATTTTCTTATTTTTGTTGATACCACACCGTTTTGATCACTGGGGATTCATAGTGGAATGTCAAGTCTCTTCATATATTATTTGTGTCTACCTTTATATCATACATGTTTGTCTATCGCTTCTTTTTAAACAAATGGTTATTCAGCACATTGTTCTGTACATTTCATTAATGTTTCTCTGCAGACACTGTATATTCATACATAGTTCTCACTCCCAATTTTACATCTGTATAATATTCCATTATATGTATTGAACATAATTTATTTAACTAGATCTTACTGGGCTTCCCTGGTAGCTCAGAGGTTAAAGCGTCTGCCTGCAATGCGGGAGACTTGGGTTCAATCCCTGGATTGGGAGGATCCCCTGGAGAAGGAAATGGCAACCCACTCCAGTATTCTTGCCTGGAGAATCCCATGGACAGAGGAGCCTGTTGGGCTACAGTCCACAGGGTCGCAAAGAGTTGGACGCAACTGAGCAACTTCACTTCACCTTACTGAAGGATTTAGAGTGTTGCCAGTATTTTGCTATACACACGATACTGCAAAGATTAAGTGTTATTTCCTAAATTTACAAGCATTTATCAGTAGAATGCATTCCTAAAAAGAGACAGGTTGCTAAAAGGAAATGTGAACATTAATAAACAGCATGAAACTGCTTCCCATAAAGGTTATGCCCTCACCAGCAGTATAAGATAGCACAATATTAAAGAAAGGGTGCAAATTTCTTAATACTCATCAATCTTATACAGTGAAAAATAGTACTCACTGTAATTTTAAATTATGTATGGTTTATGAATTAGGTATAGTGCCTTTTCATGTATTAAGAACCGTTAATATTTTTCGGTGAACAGTTTATTCATAAGTGACGCTCATTTTCTGAAAATTGTATTCCTGTCCCTTTTGTCAAAATGCATATTTCTCTTTTTCCTTTTAACAGCTTGATGCTATTAGTATATTCATTTGCTATTGATATTGTTCTGTTTACAGTACATCTTTGCCATATTTTATTTTCAATCTTCCTTAGATTTAACAATTTTGAATATATTTTTAGATCCAAAACAACTTTCTCTGTGCTGTAACTATACCCTCTTAAGTCTCCATTCTCCTTTCTTGCTTTCTCTTAACTTTTCCACTAGTTCTGCCTCCATAGGAGGATTCTGATTATCCCAGGATAGACTAGAGATCTCTTCAAGAAAGCCAGAGATACGAAGGGAACATTTCATGCAAAGATGGGCTCGATAAAGAACAGAAATGGTACGGACCTAATAGAAGCAGAAGATATTAAGAAGAGGTGGCAAGAATACACAGAAGAACTGTACAAAAAAGATCTTCATAACCCAGCTAATCACGATGGTGTGATCACTTACCTAGAGCCAGACACCCTGGAGTGTGAAGTCAAGTGGGCCTTAGGAAGCATCACTATAAACAAAGCTAGTGGAGGTGATGGAATTCCAGTTGAGCTATTTCAAATCCTAAAAGGTGATGCTGTGAAAGTGCTGCACTCAATATGTCAGCAAATTTGGAAAACTCAGCAGTGGCCACAGGACTGGAAAAGGTCAGTTTTCATTCCAATCCCAAAGAAAAGAAATCCAAGGAATGCTCAAACTACCGCACAAATGCACTCACCTCACACACTAGCACAGTAATGTTCAACATCCTCCAAGCCAGGCTTCAACAGTATGTGAACTGTGAACTTCCAGATGTTCAAGCTGGCAGAAGAGCCAGAGATCAAATTGCCAACATCTGCTGGATCCCAGAAAAAGCAAGAGAGTTCTAGAAAAAACATCTATTTCTGCTTTATTGACTATGCCAAAGCCTTTGACTGTACGGATCACAATAAACTGTGGAAAATTCTGAAAGAGATGGGAATGGGACCACCTGACCTGCCTGTTGAGAAATCTGTATGCAGATCAAGAAGCAACACTGAGAATTGGACATGGAACAGACTGGTTCCAAATCAGGAATGAAGCACGTCAAGGCTGTATATTGTCACTCTACTTATTTATCTTATATGCAGAGTACATTATGAGACATGCTGGACTGGATGAAGCACAAACTGGAATCAAGATTGCTGGGAGAAATATCAATAACCTCAGGTATGCAGATGACACCACCCTTATGGCAGAAAGTGAAGAGGAACTAAAGAGCCTCTTGATAAAAGTGAAAGAGGAAAGTGAAAAAGTTGGCTTAAAATTCAACACTCAGAAAACTAAAATCATGGCTGCTGGTCCCATCAATTCATGGAAAATAGATGAGGAAACAATGAAAATAGTGACCAATTTTATTTTCTCGGGCTCCAAAATCACTGCAGATGGTGATTGCAGCCATGAAATTCAAAGACACTTGCTCCTTGGAAGAAAAGTTATGACTAACCTAGACAGCACATTAAAAAGGAGAGACATTACTTTGCTGACAAAGGTCCATCTCTCAAAGTTATGGATTTTCCAGTAGTCACGTATGGATGTGAGAGTCGGACTATAAATAAAACTGAGCACCAAAAAATTGATGCTTTTGAACTGTGGTGTTGGAGAAGACTCTTGAGAGTCCTTTAGACTGCAAGGAGATCCAACCAGTTCATCCTAAAGGAAATCGGTCCTGAATATTCATTGGAAGGATTGATGCTGAAGCTGAAACTCCAATACTTTGGCCACCTGATGTGAAGAACTCAGTGGAAAAGACTCTGATGCTGGGAAAGATAGAAGGCAGGAGGAGAAAGGGACGACAGAAGATGAGATGGTTGGATGGCATTACCAACTCAATGGACGAGAGTCTGAATAAACTCCAGGAATTGGTGATGGATAGGAAAGCCTGGCGTGTTGCATGTGACCCCGTGGATCACAAACAGTTGACACAACTGAGCAACTGACCTGAATTGATCCCCTCCTTTTAATAGGCTGACATTTTAATAGATGGAAGCTACTGCAGTCTCTTGGATGGTGTGGAACTGGCCGTCAGTAAGAGACATGCATATTTTAAAGTTGATGTCTAAGCAAAGAAGGAGGTGGCAAGATGGCACTGCTCTCCCAAGGACATAAAGGAACAAGAGGAGTATATGGGGCAGGTCTCATCTACCTGCACGTCAGCCCCCAGCAGCTGCTGATCCAGCAGCTGCCGGAGGATGGCATATAGCTTACGGGCAAATATGGCCTCTTTCCCTTGCTAGAACCACTTCTTACAGCCCAAGAAACAGCATGTGCCTTCCAGATAAGGGAGGAATCCCTGATCTTCACAAAGGTGCCACTGGGATTTCAACATCATAGATANCGTCAGCCCCCAGCAGCTGTTGATCCAACAGATGCCGGAGGATAGCATATAGCTTACGGGCAAATATGGCCTCTTTCCCTTGCTAGAACCACTTCTTATAGCCCAAGAAACAGCATGCGCCTTCCAGATAAGTGAGGAATCCCTGATCTCCACAAAGGTGCCACTGGTATTTCAACATCATAGATAATAAAGCCCTGAGTTACAGTATCTTTTTCTCTCATTTTAAAAAATAACACAACTGCTTTTAAATCATCTGCTATTTGTATGGTTATGACAGAATACAATGATCTTCAGGCTTGTTCTTAACTAATTAAGTAGCTTTTAGACCTCCAACTCTGAGACAGATGCCCTAAGACNAGTTACAGTATCTTTTTCTCTCATTTTAAAAAATAACACAACAACTGCTTTTAAATCATCTGCTATTTGTACGGTTATGACAGAATACTATGATCTTCAGGCTTGTTCTTAACTAATTAAGTAGCTTTTAGACCCTCCAACTCTGAGACAGATGCCCTAAGACAAAAGGCTTGGAAACCTTCCTCATTGAATACCTTAATGCTGTGCTTCAAAAAACACTGAAGGTTTCTTAAAAATAACATATTTATAAGTATAACTGAATCACTTGGATGTATACCAGAAACTAACAGTATTGTAAATTAGTTATATTTCAGTAAAAATTTTTTTTTAATTTACTGGGTATGTATAATTGTACTAGATGCTAAGCTAGACTCTAAAGACAAAAATACGAACTCTGAGCTTAAAGAGCTCAGTCTATTAAAAGAAAAGGAGAATCATATAAAGAAATACAATATTATGCGATAAGGACAAGAATAAAATATGTGCAGGGTCCAAAGGTTAACACAAAGGAGGCACAGTGACAAGGAGGTACAGAGGAATTCACAATCAGATAGACTTTAACAGTAAACAGGAATTTGCCCAGTGGCCAAAGAGATTACAGGTCAAAGGAAAGACATAAACAAAGTTCCAATTTGGGATAGCTACTTTGAAAAATCTATCCCAGAGAAACAATGATGACTAATAAAAACTCTCTGACTTCATGGAATTAGGTGGGGACCAATAAATAAGTCAGTAATTAACACTTAGTGTGATAAAGACTGCAATAGGGGTGAGCAGAGAGTATTAGAGTTTTATGCGCTAAGTGGAAATAAGATTTAAATTTAGATGCTAGGAGTGCACAGAAATTAGCCAGATGGGGATGTCCCTGATGGTCCAGTGGCTGAGAATCCACCTGCCAATGCAGGGGACAAAGGTTCAATCCCTGGTTTGGGAAGATCCCACATGCCAAGGAACAACTAAGCCTGTGCGCCACAGCTACTGAGCCCACGAGCCCTAAGAGCCCATGAGTTGCAACAAGAGAAGCCTGCGCACCACAACCAAGAGTGGCCCCCAGCAGCCACAAATAGAGAAAATCCCACCTGCAGCAACAAGGGCCCAGGGCAGTCAGAAATAAATAAATACTGAAAGAAACACAAAAGAAATGAGCCAGATGGAGCACGTATGTATCAAGAGGGAAGTGTAGGATGGTGTCAGAGAGGAATAATATTGCATGTACAGAGAAGCGGATACAGCAAGACACAGAGACAGGGATGGCGGGAGAAGGGATGAAAGGAGAAGGGGTGGCAGAGCAGTGAGACAGCAACAGTCAGAAGGCAGTGCAGTGTGAAAAGAGGCATCAACGTCTCAGCTAAGGCTGAGGAGGAAAGCAAGAACCGAAATGTGAAGGACCTTTTAAACTGGAGTCGGGGCATTATCTTGAGGGCAATAAGGAACAAAAAATGTGTTTAACTTGGGAAGACTTGTTCAGATTTGTGCTTGAGAAAAAATATGTAACTATAATACAATGAATGAAACATAAAAGAAACACAAAATCTTGAAGTAAATAAAATAGCTACAGTAATCCAGGAAATGGCTTATGGTAGTCTGAACTAAGATAACAGCAACAGAATAAAGAAAATGGGTGGGAAGAACTGACATATTTAGGTAGAATCAACAAATCCTGCAAGGGATGTGATGCCAAAGAGAGAGAAAAAAAAAGGAGGCAAAGATGATACTTTCTGATTTGGGCAAGGGGTAGAAGGTATTACTGTCCAATAAAATAAAGAAAAGGGGGAAATGGGTTTTGAGAAGGTGAAACAGTCACTTTAATTACAGACAGAGTCTGAGATGTGTATAAGTTATTCAACTGAAGGTGTTCAACAAGCAGCTGAATATACAAAATCTCGCGACAAAGGTCTAGGCCAGAGGTACAGATCTGAGAATCAACCATATACAAAGTAAATGAAAACTAAAGCCATGAGAATAGATAAAATTGCCTAGGGAAAATGTACAAGGTGAGGAAAACAAAAAACCCAAGACAAAAACCCCAAGAACACTAACATTTAGAAGACAAACAGAAGAGCCAGGAGAGCAGACTGAAGGGAATGGCCAAAAAGAAAGATGAAAAAGGGGTAAGCACGTTCTGAATGCTGACTGTGTGTTAGGTGCTGCGCTAAGTGATGTATGCACATTATCTCATCTAATCCTTACAGATGCTATGAGCAACTTACCAGCATGACCCACATCATTACAGACATTTGGGGTCAGAGAGATCATTTTGCTCAGGTTTAGCTTCTGTTGGGTATAAGAAATCCAAGGGCTTCCAAGATAGCTCAGTGGTTAAGAATCCACCAGCCAATGCAGAAGACATGGGTTCGATCCCTGGGTCAAAAGACGCCCTGGTTCAAGAACTGAACACCGACTCCAGTATTCTTGCCTGGGAAATCCCGTGGACAGAGGAGCCTGGCGGGCTGCAGGCCAGGGAGCCTCAAGAGTCAGACATGACTGAGCAACTGAAAACAACAAACAAAAATCAGAAANCAGTCAGAAATAAATAAATACTGAAAGAAACACAAAAGAAATGAGCCAGATGGAACACGTATGTATCAAGAGGGAAGTGTAGGATGGTGTCAGAGAGGAATAATATTGCATGTACAGAGAAGCGGATACAGCAAGACACAGAGACAGGGATGGCGGGAGAAGGGATGAAAGGAGAAGGGGTGGCAGAGCAGTGAGACAGCAACAGTCAGAAGGCAGTGCAGTGTGAAAAGAGGCATCAACGTCTCAGCTAAGGCTGAGGAGGAAAGCAAGAACCGAAATGTGAAGGACCTTTTAAACTGGAGTCGGGGCATTATCTTGAGGGCAATAAGGAACAAAAAATGTGTTTAACTTGGGAAGACTTGTTCAGATTTGTGCTTGAGAAAAAATATGTAACTATAATACAATGAATGAAACATAAAAGAAACACAAAATCTTGAAGTAAATAAAATAGCTACAGTAATCCAGGAAATGGCTTATGGTAGTCTGAACTAAGATAACAGCAACAGAATAAAGAAAATGGGTGGGAAGAACTGACATATTTAGGTAGAATCAACAAATCCTGCAAGGGATGTGATGCCAAAGAGAGAGAAAAAAAAAGGAGGCAAAGATGATACTTTCTGATTTGGGCAAGGGGTAGAAGGTATTACTGTCCAATAAAATAAAGAAAAGGGGGAAATGGGTTTTGAGAAGGTGAAACAGTCACTTTAATTACAGACAGAGTCTGAGATGTGTATAAGTTATTCAACTGAAGGTGTTCAACAAGCAGCTGAATATACAAAATCTCGCGACAAAGGTCTAGGCCAGAGGTACAGATCTGAGAATCAACCATATACAAAGTAAATGAAAACTAAAGCCATGAGAATAGATAAAATTGCCTAGGGAAAATGTACAAGGTGAGGAAAACAAAAAACCCAAGACAAAAACCCCAAGAACACTAACATTTAGAAGACAAACAGAAGAGCCAGGAGAGCAGACTGAAGGGAATGGCCAAAAAGAAAGATGAAAAAGGGGTAAGCACGTTCTGAATGCTGACTGTGTGTTAGGTGCTGTGCTAAGTGATGTATGCACATTATCTCATCTAATCCTTACAGATGCTATGAGCAACTTACCAGCATGACCCACATCATTACAGACATTTGGGGTCAGAGAGATCATTTTGCTCAGGTTTAGCTTCTGTTGGGTATAAGAAATCCAAGGGCTTCCAAGATAGCTCAGTGGTTAAGAATCCACCAGCCAATGCAGAAGACATGGGTTCGATCCCTGGGTCAAAAGACGCCCTGGTTCAAGAACTGAACACCGACTCCAGTATTCTTGCCTGGGAAATCCCGTGGACAGAGGAGCCTGGCGGGCTGCAGGCCAGGGAGCCTCAAGAGTCAGACATGACTGAGCAACTGAAAACAACAAACAAAAATCAGAAATGCAACCAGGATTACACCCTCGATCGCCAGAGTCCTTGTTCTTAGCGGCTACACTGTACTGCTTCCTATAAAGACTGGTATCACAAACACAAAGAAAAACAGCGATTTCAAAAAGAAAGACACAATTCCAGGAACAATTGCTCACTCAGCACCAAGATCCTGATGTTCTAACAACATTCTCTATGAAAAGCAGTCAGGACTCTTTGGGAAATGGTTGATCTGAGGAATGGGCAGGAAATATGTCAAAGGGACACAGAAAAGCAACTGAACACTTCCAATGGCCATAGTTTTAATAATTTGAGCAAAAAACCAACCAACAAAAATATCTGGTTCATTCGGATTTTTCTATAAGATGTTATGGAAAAACCTGAATGAACTTTTGGCCAATCCAACAGTATTGGACTACGACCTGGAGTATAAACTAAATACCTGTAAGTTCATATTGGTATAAACAAACAAACGAATGAATAAGGGAGAAAAAACGAATCTAGGATGGAAGAAATCCAAATAAATTATGTAGATACTCACAACTCAAAGAAGTCAAGAGGTGGAGCAAACTCTCCACTCCTCAAGGGTGACTCCACATAGTGACTTCTTCCAAAGACTATGGTGTACAGAAAGGGGGAAGGAGAAGAGTGGCTGCGCAGCAGAGAAACATGACAAGCACTGTGTCAGCCGAGTAAGTGATCAAGGTTCACACCAATAATGCCAAGCCATGTTGACACCCTTGATTATGCTGTAATGAAAATGGACCTTTATCTCCACAGTCTTTCTCTCAAAAACCTATAAATGGACTTCCATTTGTTATAATGTATTAATATTGGCCCATTAACTGTAAAACCTGTACTAGATTAATGTAGGATATTAACAGTAGGGAAACAGAGTGATGGGTTTATGAGAACTCTCTGCACTATTTCTGTAATTTTTCTATAAATCTAAAACTGTTGTAAAATTAAAAAGTTATTTTTTAGGGGCTTCCCCAGTGGCTCAGAGATTAAAGCGTCTGCCTGCAATGCAGGAGACCTGGGTTTGATCCCTGGGTTGGGGAGATCCCCTGGAGAAGGAAATGGCAACCCACTCCAGTATTCTTGCCTGGAGAACCCCATGGATGGAGGAGCCTGATGGACTACAGTCCACGGGGTCGCAAAGTCGGACACGACTTCACTTTCACTTTCACCTTCCCCAGTGGCTAAGACTGTGTTGCTCCCAACACAGGGGGCCCGGGTTCAAGCCCTGGTCAGTGGACTAGGTCCCACACAGCGCAACTAAGGATCCCACATGCCACTGCTGAAAAAGACCCTGTGTGCCGCAACTAATACCCAGTACTTATTTAAGTCAAAATTTTCTATACATACATACATACATATATATATATATGGCTATTTTTAAAAAGAAGGGACACATTAACTGTGTCAAAAGCTGATAACAACAACAACAACAAAAGAGAAAACCAAGGGCAGTTTCAAAGAATTAATGGAGTCAAAAGCCAGACGACATCAGGCAAAAAAGTGAATAAAAGCTGAGAATGGGACTATAATAAGTGTATACAGCTTCTTCCAAGAAGTCTGATAAAGATGGGGAGAATAAATCAGAGCCAGAAGTAGAGATTAAATTTTTTGTTGTTGTTTTTAACCACAGCATAATTCATATACACTAACATTTATCTTTTAAAGTGTACCATTCAGTGGTTTCCAGTATTTACACAAGGTTGTATAACTACAACCACTATCTCCAGAACATTTTCATTACTTCGAAAAGAAATGGTAAAATTATCCCACAACTAGGCACATACCCTGAGAAAATCATAATTCAAAAGGACATACGTACTCCAATGTTCACTGCAACACTGTTTAAAATAGTTAGGACATGGAAGCAACTAGATACCCACCGACAGATACATGGATAAAAAAGTACAGTTGTATGTACGTACACACATACACACACAGTGGACTATCACTCAGCTATCAGAGGGAACAAATCTGAGTCAGTTCCAGTGAGGCAGATGAAAGTAGAGCTTATTATACCGAGTGAAACTCAGAAAGAGAAAAACAAATACGCTATATTAACATATATATATATACATATATATGGAAT
>SJYW01046401.1:0-18328 GCA_006410735.1 Raphicerus campestris | reverse complement strand
TGGAAATTCCCATGGACATAGAGTCCTGGTGGGCTATGGTCCACAGGGATGCAACGAGTCAGATGGAACTCAAGTGGCGAACCACACTTGCACTAGAATGGAATCCATGTCCTTCTTGGCAGATAGATGAAAGAGTGTGCATTGGCCAGATACTTACGCCCCAGTCATGAACAAGCGAACATTTGAGTTTTACAGGAATCTTGACTTTAACTTCAGCTCTGCTCATGAATGTTTCCTGGCTTTAAAGCATAGGATTTACTCTAGCCCTTCTCCTGCAAGGAGGCTGCGGTTATCTCAGCAGGGCTGCCAAAATTTCCAGTCTTCTGGCAGTTCTTTTTCGTTTTCACTTCAACGTTTATCTGCTGCATGGCACTAGGCTTCTTCCCAGGGGTAGCACCTTGGCTACATCTTGCCTTCTGCATACCACTCCTGACTGGCTCTTTGAAGTTCTCCTTGCTTCTGCATATTGAGAGCCATGGGCTTGAAGACCCCGCTTTTTGGAACCTATTCCAACCACTGTGCCGTGTGCAGTATGTCACTTTGATGTCTTTTTTGGCAACTTGATGTGACTTCATTTAAGAAAGAAGAGGCCCATACAAGCACTGCCATCTGTCACCCTGCTGGGAAGTTAGACTCCGGTTCCTGCTACCAAAATGTTGACAAGGTATTCACTCCTCCTTGAACAAGCCTCGAGCACTGCTCCTTCAACTCTCCCCCTCCAATCTGAGGGTCAGACGCCCGTCAGGCATCGCCAGCTCTACATCTTGTTGCTGATTTGACAGTGTGCTAGAAACCCTGTACCAGGCCTAGAATATTTAGTTGAGGATCTCAATATTTCGTCAGAAAGAGGGTAATGACTGAGCCAATAAACTTCATCTTCCAAGACTCAGACGGTAAATAATCTTTCTCAGAGCAGGTGCGACAGGAGACTCAGGTTTGACCCCTGGGTCAGGAAGATCCCCTTGAGAAGGCCATGGTATCCCCCCTATTATTCTTGCCTGGAGAATCGCATGCACATAGGGTCCTGGTGGGCTACTGTCCACAGGGATGCAATGATTCAGACGTGATTTAACCTCTGAATTACAGTTGTGCTAGAGTGGAATCCACATTCCTCTTTGCAGAATGATGAATAAGCTTGCTTTGGCCAGGTATTTATACCCCATTCAACAACAAGCCAGTGTTTGAGTGTTTCAGGAATTGTGATTTTGACATCAGCTCTGCTCATGAATGATTCCCCGCTTTCAAGCATAGGATCTGCTCAACCCCTTCTCCAGCACTGAGACTGTATTGTCTCCCTGGGGCTACCAACATCTCCAGTGTTCTGTCGGTTCTTTGTCTTTTTCACCTCTATGTTTATCTGCTGCATCGCACCAGGCTTCTTGCTGGAGGCAGCCACTCACTTGCACCTTCCCCTCTGCATACCACCCCTACTGGCTCTTCGTAGTTTTCCTTGCTTCTGCTGGTTGTTAGTCATGGGCTTGTGGACTCTGCTTTCTGGAACCCATTCTAGCCATGTTAATGTTTGAAGTATGTCGCTTGGATCCCTTTTATTGCTGCTTGTACCTACTTCATTTCACAAGGGAGACACCCACGCAGACAAAGCACTCTGTAACCGTACTGGTAGTTTAGGCTCAGCGTCCTACTTCTTTTATTTATTTATTTACTTTATTTTTACTTTGTTTTACTTTACAATACTGTATTGGTTTTGCCATACAGTGACATGAATCAGCCACAGGTGTACACAAGCTCCCAATGCTGAAGCCCCCCTCCCATCTCCCACCCCATATATCTCTCTGGATCATATCCGTGCACCAGCCCTAAGCATCCTGTATCCTGTATCGAACATAGACTGGCACTTCGTTTCTTACATGATAGTATACATGTTTCAATGCCATTCTCCCAAATCATCACACCCTCTCCCTCTCCCTCAGAGGCCAAAAGTCTGTTATATCCATTTGTATCTCTTTTGCTGTCTCGCATACAGGGTCATCATTACCATCTTTCTAAATTCCATATATATGTGTCAGTATATTGTATTGGTGTTTTTCTTTCTGGCTTACTTCACTCTGTATAATCCACTCCAGTTTCATCCATCTCATTAGAACTGATTTGAATTTATTCTTTTTAATGGCTGAGTAATACTCCATTGTGTACATGTACCACTGCTTTCTTATCCATTCATCTGCTGATGGCTATTGTAAACAGTGCTGCAATGAACACTGGGGTACATGTGTCTCTTAATTCTGGTTTCCTCTGTGTGTATGCCCAGCAGTGGGATTGCTGGGTCATAAGGCAGTTCTAGTTGCAATTTTTTAAGGAATCTCCACACTGTTTTCCATAGTGGCTGTACTAGTTTGCATTCCCACCAACAGTGTAAGAGGATTCCCTTTTCTCCACATCCTCCTCAGCATTTATTGCTTGTAGACTTTTGGATCGCAGCCATTCTGACTGGCGTGAAATGGTATCTCATTGTGGTCTTGATTTGCATTTCAATGAGTGATGTTGAGCATCTTTTCATGTGTTTGTTAGCCAGCCGTATGTCTTCTTTGAAGAAATGCCTATTTAGTTCTTTGGCCCATTTTTTTGATTGGATCGTTTATTTTTCTGTAGTTGAGCTGCAGGTGTTGCTTATATATTTTTGAGATTAGTTGTTTGTCAGTTGCTTCATTTGCTATTGTTTTCTCCCATTCAGAAGGCTGTTTTTTCACCTTACTTATAGTTTCCTTTGTTGTGAAGAAGCTTTTAATTTTAATTAGTTCCCATTTGTTTATTTTTGCTTTTATTTTCTGTATTCTGGGAGGTGAATCATAGAGGATCTTGCTGTGATTTATGTCGGAGAGTGTTTTGCCTGTTTTCTCCTCTAGGATTTTTATAGTTTCTGGTCTTACATTTAGATCTTTAATCCATTTTGAGTTTATTTTTGTGTGTGGTGTTAGAAAGTGATCTAGTTTCATTCTTTTACAAGTGGTTGACCAGTTTTCCCAGCACCACTTGTTAAAGAGATTGTCTTACTCCATTGTATATTCTTGCCTCCTTTGCTGAAGATAAGATTTCCATAGGTGTGTGGTACTTCTGAACCATTAATAAGAGATTAACTGCTGACCACTGCTCCCACCAGCCCTGACTACTGCCCTCTACTCTCTCCCCCATCCAGCTGCCTGTGAGACGTACCATCATGCATCACCAGCTCTATATCTCGAGCCTCATTTCCCTGCATCCAGAGCCTGCCAAACACCTACACTTGCAATATTTTGTTGAGGACCTCAATATTTCATCAGAAGGAGGATAATGTCCGAGCCAATAAACTTGGTCTTTTGAGACTCAGACGGTAAATAATCTTTCTCAGAGCAGGAGCAACAGGAGACACAGGTTCAATAGCTGTGTCAGGAAGGTCCTCTGGAGAAAGCCATGGTAAGTTCCTCCATTATTCTTGTCAGATGAATACCATGGAGAGGGTCCTGGTGGGCTATGGTCCACGGGGATGCAGCAAGTCAGACGGGACTCAAGTGGTGAACCACACTCACACTAGACTGGAATCCACGTCCTTCTTGACAGATAGATGAAGGAGCATGCATTGGCCAGATACTTATGCCCCAGTCATGAACAAGCTACCTACCCTTTGAGTTTTATAGGAATCATAACTTTGTCTTCAGCTCTGCTCATGAATGTTTCCTGGCTTTAAAGTGTAGGATCTACTAGAGCCCTGAGGCTGCGATATGTCAGTGGGGCTGCCGAAATTTCCAGTCTTCTCACAGTTCTTCTCATTTTTACTTCAACGCCAGTGGCAGCCCCTCGCCTGCACCTTCCCCTCTGCATACCACTCCTGACTGTCTCTTTGAAGTTTTCCTTGCTTCTGCAGAGTGAGAGCCATGGGCTTGAGTACCCTGCTTTCTGGAACCTATTCCAACCAGTGTAATGTGCAGTATGTCGCTTGGATGTCTTTTTTGGCAACTTGTGGCAACTTCATTTAAGAAAACAGAGGCCCACACAAGCACTTCCATCTGTCACCCTCCTGGGAATTTATGCTCTGGGTCCTGCTTTCACCATGTTGATAAGAGATTTGCTCCTCCTCGAACCAGCCTTGACTACTGCCCCTTCAACTCTCCACCTCCCATCTGAGGGTCAGACGCCCCCTCAGGCATTGCCAGCTCTATATCTTGTGCCCAATTTGATAGCGACCTAGAACGCCCAGTACCGGACCTATGACATTTTGTTGAGGATCTCAATATTTCATCAAAAGGAGAAAGATGACCGAGACCATAAGCATGGTCTAGCAAGACTCAGACTGTTTAAAATCGTTCTCAGAGTAGGAGCGACAAGAGACACAGATTTGATACCTGGGTCAGGCAGGTCCCCTGATGAAGGCCAAGGTATCCCCCTCTATTATTCTTGCTTGGAGAATCCCATGGACATAGGGTCCTGATGGGCTACCGTTCATGGGGATACAGTGAGTCAGATGCAATTTAAGCTCTGAACCACACTCGCGCTAGAATGGAATCCACATTTTTCTTGGCAGAATGATGAATAAGCTTGTTTTTGCCGGATATTTACGCCCTGCTCATCAACAAGCCTCTGTTTGAGTTTTTCTGGAACCGTGACTTTGACTTGAGCTCTGCTCAGGAATTTTTCCTTGCTTTCAAGTGTAGGATCTACTCAAGGCCTTCTCATGCCAGGCTGGTGTGGTTTCTCACTGGTGCTGCCACCATCTTCAGTCTTCTGCTGGTTCTTTCTCATTTTCCCTTCAACTTTTATGGGCTGCTTTGCACATGGCTTCATGCTGAGTCAGCGTCTCTACTGCATTTTTCCCCTGTGCATATGACTCCTGAATGGCTGCTTTAAGTTTTCCTTACTTCTGCAGATTTACAGCCATGAGCTTGAGGACTATGACTTCTGGAATTTATTCCAACCACTGTAATCTGTGAGGTATGCCCCTTGGTTGTTTTTTATGGCCACCTATAGTGACTTCACTTCATAAAGAAGAGGCCCACACAAGCACTGCACTCTGTCACCATCCTGGGAAATTTAGGCTCCAGGTCCTGCTTTCTCACCATTGATAATAAAACACACACCTCACAAAGTAGCACCAGATCTTACTATTTCAACCCAGGACCCACCCTGAGCAAGGAACTGACTTTTTCTTCAAATACTGGACAACATGTTCTGTACCAAGGAGTAAACAAATTTAGCATTGGATTGGAAAAAAGTAAAAAGTCCAGATTAGAGTAAAGAAAGGGTATAGTGCAGACGAGCCCGAGGACAAAAAGGTAAATGAAAACAGGCCCGAGCAATTGTTTATGTCTTTGTTTTCTGAAGTTACAAATACAGCTCTGGAAAACCTAGAAAATTTAAAGGCAGAGAGAAGTGATAATTCTGCCCAGTCTTGGTGGCAGCTTTCTAACTGTGTTTTCATAATGGAAAACGTATACACTTTTTTCCCACCGTAGTGTTAAGTAATTCTCCATTGAGAACACTACTTTCTCTCTTAAGGGCTATATATTGTTCTACTTCACAGACTGTAGAGTATCTAACATTTAAATAAGAAAACTAGAGACTGTATGGGTTCATCATTTTAAGTGTGATTTCTCTTTATAAGTGCCTATGAGAAGCATTCATGTTAAACTCTTTTAGAAAGTGCTAGTTTACAGTCCCAGGATAAGTCTGTGGAGAATCTGTGGATTTCGCTTTTGGAGTTACAAAGCAGCAGATAAAGGCAGCATTTACTCCAGTAGTTTTCAGCCCTAGCTCCAGAATAGAATGACCCAGGCCTTGGGCCTAGTCTAGCCCAGCCCGAATCTCTAGAACCATGTGTCTTTCTCTAACCACCTCAGTGACTCTGTGAAAGACAGTTGGGAACAGCACCGAGCTGACAACCTAGGGGGATAAGGGGGTCCTGCCAGTGCCCAGACCCACCGCTTTGTACTTTCTGTGAGAGGGTGGTTTGGGCCAAACATAGCCTCTCAGTGTCATGACGGGGGAATTCAAAACTATCAACCCTTTAGCGTGTTGGACTAGTTACGTGGAGTTTGTATAACCACCTGGTTATTGTACAGTTATGATTTGACTTAGCAAATCCCTTACATAGCAATTCAAGAATGTTGGCTTTTATGGGTATCAGATAAGCATGAACACTGGAAAGAATCAGAGGTGCTGGTTTTATACTAGCCTTTTGTTTCCTCTTCTAGGAGGAAACATGTAATCGAATCATCCAGACCATGTGTGGAATTGCAGCCTTCTCATCCTGGCTGCAGCCCATCAGAGGAGGCAAGGCTGTGATGTGTGTTCTTCATCCCTTGAGCAAAAAGGAGTAGGCTGCGAGGAGAGCATCTCCAGGCACCCCAAGAAGAAATGCTCTGAACAGGGGAGACAGGAAGGACGGAGCATCTGGTGTTCTGCCCCAGTGACTTTAATAAACACATGATTCCAGGGGAGAGAACCGCACCGGCTGGTCTGTGGTCCTCCACACGGTGCTGGCGGATGTGCAGCTGTGGTCAGCATGGTCATGTGGAGAGTGCGTGGCCTTCGATACAGCTCAGCAGCTCCCATTCCTGGGTAAGGCACATTCTGGCCTGTGTCCTCTTAGGAGGGAGGTACCCACTGAGTCAGGAGGCCAGGCTCCACTTTCCACAAGACTGCCTCACTGATTTTCTTCACGTTGGGGTCATGCACAACAGCATGCCTGCTGAGGCACTGCATTATGGCAAAAGTCTTGCTACAGCTGATATGCTCACACACAAAGGGGCACTGCTGCCCGTGGAAGGAGAGGATGTGGCTCTGGAAGTTGAAGGCGGTGGTGTAGGTGCAGCCGCAACCTGCCCGCGGACACCAGCACACATGCCGCTCAGTGGGGGGAGGGGGGGGTCGGGGTGCGTCTTCATATGCTGCAGCAGGAAGTCCTTGCAATTAAATGTTTTCTGGCACATGCCACACCATAAGTCTTCTTTATGGGTTTCTCTCATGTGTTTTAGAAGCTCTGTCCATGTTTTTGCCACAAAAGACCATACTTTTTGACATATATAGCTGCATATTGTTTTTGCTAGTTTTCATGTTTGTGTTCAAAATGTTTCTTCAAGTTTGATTTTGTGTTGAATTTCTGTTCACAGCAACTGACTGTATAAACAAAGGGCTTTTCTCTGGTGTGAATTAGGGCATGGCAGCTGAGATGGTAGTCCTTGACAAAAGCCTTTCCTTACCCTTCATGATCACAAATGGTTTCTCCCCTGTGTGGAGGACAGGTGCGTCCAGCTTGCAGGCCTTGTTGTAAGCTGTGCTGCAGCTGGAGAAGGAGCAGATGAACCTTTGACAGGGAACCTGGGGTGGTGAGGCTGTGCCCTCACCAGCTGGAATGAATGCATTGGTGATAGTCATGTGCCGGGAGCCAGCATGAGGAACCCCACCCGTGGCAAAGGTCATGAGGAAGGAGGCTTGGCATACGCAAAGGTGGGATCGAGCCTCAGGGATCCCCCTGGAAATTCTCAAGCATCTACCCCCCAAACCAGAGTCTGCCTGCTTTAATGTGTTATGCTTTCCACTTACTCTTCTGACATTAACAGGGGCCTGTCCCCCCACCACCTTTTTCTGGATAAAGTTAATTAAGATCTTTTAGATAATAAACCTCCTGGGAATAATAAGAGTGTTTCAATCCAAAAACCCCTCTGATGACTTTCTAGCCTGCATGCCGACTCTTACAGCTGCACGTGTGATTGTTTGTGGCCTCCCAACCACGAGAGGCACAGGAAGCTTAAAACATCCTAGGAATGTAGGAGCTTCCGAGGATTCAAAATCATTAGAATAGGACTGATTAAGGGTCTCATTTGTTGAGTCAATACTTGCTGCCAAATTTTCATATCTTTTGTTTGTAGATACAGTTGGCATGTAGAAAAAACAGGTAGTAGACCTGGTATTAGCACCATTAGATCTTTGAGTTAAGTACTTTCTTTGTTATAACCCACTGCACCTTTGTTCTATAGGAATGTAACTTTATTTAGTACTTTGGGGGTGATGCAGATTAAAGAAAAAAACACTTCAAGGGAAAAAGAGTTTTCTGGTTGATAGACATTTATCTAGGAATAGAGCCATAAAAATGTTAACAAGCCTCTTGGCCAGAAGATAATGTAAAACCACCTGGGACCTTTTGTATATGGGAAGGTATGCAAAAAGAAAGCCTGGTCTCAATAAGAGTCAGGACTGCTGCCCCTGCATAACTGTATATTCCATTATTTCTTTATGTAAAACTTGGGGTATGTAAGCTGCTTTTGAAAATAAAGTTGTGGATCTGGCACCAATGCTTGGCTCCCTCATGTTGTTCTTTTCTCCGTTTTCAGGCTGAATTCCCATCTGGAGTATGGAGGCTCACCATGCCTACTTATTTGCCCTGGCTTTTAAGACCCACGCAAGAGGGAGCCCAAGGCAGGGCACCCTCCACTATTCAAGCAGGCACCGGTGGCCTACATAGATGGTGCATGTTCCTTGTCTTGGAACTTTATTGGTTTTCCACATAAACCAAGTTATTCAGATTCTTTTCTCCACTAATTTTCCTACTGCACTATTCTTTCCTAATCTCTCTTTATATTTCTAAATAAGTTTTTCCTTGCTGACTCCGTCCCCGCTTTGAATTCCCTGGATCCACCAGGGACAACACCACAATGGCCACTGAGGACACTGGTTCCAAGTTACCCTGGACCAAGTGCTCAGCCACATGCTGAGCCATGAGCCACGGAGCTTGGTTGTCTTTTATGGTAACTTGTAGCTACTTCATAAAGAAGAGGCCCACTCAAGCACAGCACTCTCTCACCCTCCTGGGAATTTAGGCTCCGGGTCCTGCTTCCACACCATTGATAAGAGATTCGCTTTTGCTGCCGCCTCCTTCTCCCAACACCCCTGAATGCTGCCCCCTACTTTCTCCCCCAGCCAGGTGTGTGCGTCAGACGTGTCATCAGGCATAGCCAGCTCTACAGCTCTTGGGCCCGATTTGCCAGCGTCTGCAGACTGCCCAGCACCCGGACCTGCAATATTTTGTTTAGGACCTCAATATTTCCTCAGAAGGAGGAAGATGGCTAGGTCAATAAACTTGGTCTAGCAAGACTCAGACAGTTTAAAATTGTTCTCAGAGCAGTAGCGACAGGAGACAGAGGTTCGAACCTTGTGTCAGGAAGGTCCCCTGGAGAAGGCCATGGTAACCCCCTCCATTATTCTTGCCTTGAGAATCTCATGGACAGAGGGTCCTGGTGGGCTATGGTCCATAGGGATGCAAAGAGTCATTTGTAATGTAAGCTATGAACTATACTCGCAGTAGAATGGAATCCATATTCTTCTTAGCAGATAGATTGAGAACTTGCTTTGGCTGGGTACTTAACGCCCAAGTCATCAACAAGCCACTGTTTGAGTTTTTCAAGAATCGTGACTTTGAAATCAGCTCTGCTCATGAATGTTTCCTTGCTCTCAAGTGTAGGATCTCATCAAGCCCTTCTCTGGGGAGGAGGCAGTGGTGTCTCACTGGGGTTGCTACCATCGCCAGTCTTCTGTAAGTTCTTTTTCGTTTTCACTTCAACGTTTATCTGCTGCATCCCACCAGGCTTCTTGCCAGGGGCAGTCCCTCGCCTGCATCTTCCACACTGCATACCACTCCTGACTGGCTCTTTGAAGTCCTTGCTTCTGCCAATTGATAGCCATGGGCCTGAGGACTCTGCTTTCTGGAACCCATTCCAACTACTGCAATGTGTGAAGTATGTCGCTTGGTTATCTTTTATGGCAACATGTAGCTACTTCCTTTTATAAAGAAGAGGCCCACGCAAGCACAGCACTCTCTCACCCTCCTGGGAATTTAGGCTTTCGGTCCTACTTCCACACCATTGATAAGAGATTGACTGCTGCTGCTGCCTCTTCCAACCAACCTTGACAACTGCCCCCTATGCTCTTACTCTTGCCCACCCAGCTGTGGGTCAGATGCGCCATCAGGCATCACCAGCGATACATCTTTGGACCAATTTGCCCACGTCCACAACCGCCCAGAATCTGGACATGCAATATTTTGTTGAGGACCTCTATATTTTGACAGAGGGAGGAAGAAGACAGAGACAATAAACTTGGTCATCTAAGACTCAGACGGGATAGAATCGTTCTCAGAGCAGGAGTGACAGGAGACACAGGTTCGATCCCTGGTTCAGGAAGTTCCCCTGGAGAAGGCCATGGAAACTCCCTCCATTATTCTTGCCTGGAGAATCCCTTGGACAGAGGGTCCTGGTGGGCTACAGTCCATGTGGATGCAACGAGTCAGACATGGAACAAGCTATAAACCACACTCACACTAGAATGAAATCCACATTCTTCTTGGTAGATAGATGAAAGAGCTTGTTTTGATTGGGTACTTAGGTCCCAGTCATCAACAAGCCACCGTTTGAATTTTTCAGGGATCAAGAATGTGAGTTCAGCTCTGCTCATGAATGTTTCCTCACTTTTAAGCATAGGATATCCTGAAGCCCTTCTCCGGCAAGGAGGTTGTGGTGTGTCACTGGGACTGCCACCATCTCCAGTCTTACGTAAGTTATTTTTCTTTTTCGCTTCAACGTTTATCTACTGCATCTCACCAGGCTACTTGCCAGGGACAGCAGCTCACCTGCATCTTCCTGTCTGCCTACCAATCCTGACTGGCTCTTTGAATTTTTTCTTGCTTCTGCAGATTGATAGCCATGGGTCTGCGGACTCTGCTTTCTGGAACCCATTCCAGCTACTGTAATGTGTGTGGTATGTCACTTGGTTATTTTTATGGCAACATGTAGCTACTTCATTTCATAAAGAAGAGGATCACGCAAGTTCACCACTCTGTCACCCTCCTGGGAATTTAGGCTCCGGATCCTGCTTCCTCAGGATTGATAAGAAATTTGCTGCAGCCACCACCTCCTTCTCCCACCAGCCCTGACTACTGCCGCCTACTCTCTCCCCCAGCCAGCTGTGGGTCTGATGCACCATCACAAATTGCCAGCTCTACATCTTGGGCCTGAATTGCCAGCATTCGCAGCCCGCCCAGCACCCAGACATGCAATATTTTGTGAGGACCTCAATATTTCTTCAGAAAGTGGAAGAGGACCGAGACAATAAACTTGGTTTTCCAAGTTTCTGACAGAAAAAATCGTTCTCAGAGCAGGAACGATAGGAGACACAGTTTCAATCCCGGGTCAGGAAGGTCCCCTGGAGAAGGCCTTGGTAATCTACACTATTCTTGCCTGGAGCATCCCATGGATAAAGTTTCTTGGTTGTCTCCAGTCCATGGGAATGCAACGAGTCAGACCCAATGTAAGCTATGAACAACACTTGCACTAGAATGGAATCCACATCTCTCTTGGCAGATAGATGAAAGAGCATGTTTTGGCCAGTTACTTTCGCCCCACTCATCAGCAAGCCACCCTTTGAGTTTTTCAGAAATCAAGACTTTGACTACATCTCTGCTCATGAATGTTTCCTCGCTTTCAAGTGAAGGATTTCCTCGAGCCCTTCTCCAGCAGGGAGGCTACGGTGTCTCACTGGAGCTGTTTTCACTTCAGTGTTTATCTGCTGCATTGCACCAGGCTTCTTGCCATGTGCAACCCCTTGCCCGCATCTTCCCCTCTGCATACCACTTCTGACTGGCTCTTTGGAGTTTCCCTTGCTTCTGACAATTGATATCCACGGGCCTGAGGACTCTGCTTTCTGGAACCCATTCCAACCACTGTAATGTGTGACGTATGTCACTTTGTTATTTTTATGGCAAATTGGTTGCTGGGAGAAATATCAATAACCTCAGATATGCAGATGACACTACCCTTATGGCAGAAAGTGACAAGGACCTAAAAAGCCTCTTGATGAAAGTGAAAGAGGAGAGTGAAAAAGTTGGCTTAAAGATCAACATTCAGAAAACGAAGATCATGGCATCCGGTCCCATCACTTCATGGGAAATAGATAGGGAAAAAGTGGACACAATGTCAGACTTTATTTTGGGGGGCTCCAAAATCACTGCAGANGAAATAGATGGGGAAAAAGTGGACACAATGTCAGACTTTATTTTGGGGGGCTCCAAAATCACTGCAGATGGTGACTGCAGCTATGAAATTAAAAGACGCTTACTCCTTGGAAGAAAAGTTATGACCAACCTAGGTAGCATATTGAAAAGCAGAGACATTATTTTGCCAACAAAGGTCCGTCTAGTCAAATCTATGGTTTTTCCAGTAGTCATATATGGATGTGAGAGTTGGACTGTGAAGAAAGTTGAGTGCCGAAGAATTGATGCTTTTGAACTGTGGTGTTGGAGAAGACTCTGGAGAGTCCCTTGGACTGCAAGGAGATCCAACCAGTCCATTCTGAAGATCAGCCCTGAGATTTCTTTGGAAGGAATGATGCTAAAGCTGATACTCCAGTACTTTGGCCACCTCATGCAAAGAGTTGACTCATTGGGAAAGACTGATGCTGAGAGAGATTGGGGACAGGAGGAGAAGGGGACAACAGAGGATGAGATGACTGGATGGCATCACTGACTCGATGAACGTGAGTCTGAGTAAACTCTGGGAGTTGGTGATGGACAGGGAAGCCTGGCGTGCTGGGGTGGCAAAGAGTCGGACACGACTGAGCGACTGAACTGAACGGAACTGAACTGAACTTTAGCTAGTTCATTTCATAAAGAAGAGGCCCACTCTAGCACAGCCTCTCTCACACTTCTGGGAATTTACACTCCAGGTGCTGCTTCCACACTTCTGAAAAGAGATCCGCTGCAGCCACTGCCTCCTTCTCCCACCAGCCCTGACTACTGCCCCCTACTTTCTCCCCTACCCAACTGTCAGTCACACGCACTGTCAGGCATCACCAGCACTACGTCTTGCCCGATTTTTCCAGCATCCACAGCCCGCCCAGAACCCGGACCTGAAATATTTTGTTTAGAACCTTAATATTTCATCAGAAGGAAGAAGATGACAGAGACAATAAGCTTGGTCTTCCAAGACTCAGGCAGTAAAGAATCGTTCTTAGAGCAGGACCTACAGGAGATACAGGTTTGATCCCTGGGTCAGGAAGGTCCTCTGGAGAAGGCCATGGTAACATCTTCCATTATTCTTGCCTGGAGAATCCCATGGACAGAGGGTCCTGGTGGGCTACGGTCCATGGGAATGCAGAGTCAGATGTGACATCAGCTACAAACCCCACTTCACTAGAATGGAATACACATTCTTATTGGCAGGTAGATGAAAGAGCTTGTTTTGGCCGGGCACTTATGCCATAGTCATCAACAAGCTACTGTTAGAGTTTTTCAGGAATCAAGACTTTGACTTCAGCTCTGCTCCTGAATATTTCTTCACTTTCAAGTGGAGGATCTACTCGAGCCCTACTCTGTGAGGAGGCTGGGGTGTCTCACTGGGGCTGTCACCATCTACAGTCTTCTGTCAGTTCTTTTTTGTTTTCACTTCAACATTTATCTGCTGCATCTCACCAGACTTCTTGCCAGGGGCAGCCCTTTACCTGTATCTTCCCCTCTGCATACCACTCCTGACTGGCTCTTTGAAGTTTTCCTTTTTCCACAGATTGATAGGCATGGGCCTGAGGACTCTGCTTTCTGGAACACATTCCAACCACTGTATTGTGTGAAGTATGTCCCTGGGTTATCTTTTATGGCCACTTGTAGCTTCTTAATTTCATAAAGAGGCTCATGCAAGCACAGCACTGTCTCACCCTCCTAGGAATTTAGGCTCTGGGTCGTGCTTTCACACTGTTGATAATAGATTCACTCCTGCCACTGCCTCCTTTTCCCACCAGCCCTGACTACTGCCCACTATTCTCTCCCCCACCCAGCTGTGGGTCAGATGCTTGGTCAGGCATCCCCAGCTGTACATCTTGGGCCTGATTTGCCAGCGTCCACAGCCCACCCATCACCCGGACCTGCAATATTTTGTTGACAACCTCCATATTTGATCAAAGTTTAGAAGATGACTAAAATATTTAATTTGGCCTTACAAGACTCAGATTATTAAGAATCTGTGTGTAAAATGGAAGACCAAGTTAAGATCCCTGGGTCAGGAAGATCCCCTCCAGAAGGGAATGACCCTCCCACTCCAGTATTCTTGCCTAGAGAATTCCATGGACTCAGATGCCCAGCAGGCTACAGTCCTTCGGGTCGCAAGGAGTCAGACACGACTGAGTGACAACACTTTTACTTTTTTCAGGCTACCATTCCCAAGGAAATGTGCATATTGTACCTACAGCATATGAGCTTCTCCAGAGATAAAATAATTTCCCATCATCCTTCATTACCTAAATTTATGTTTTTAATCATTCCTTTCTTTGTATTTTACATAAACGGGTAACATATCTCCTTTGTAAAGATATGTACGTAAAAGTTAAATAATAATATTAGTGTCAACAATGTTTACTGAGCACCAGGAAGTGTTTCATTGGATTTTTTTTTCATTTTCTCCTCATAATGTTCCTGTGATGTAGTTATTGTTTCCATTTTATTTATTTATTTAAAATAAACTTATTTATTATAATTGAAGGATTATTACTTTACAATATTACAGTGGTTTTGCCATACATTGACATGAATCCACCATAGGTATACATGTTTTCCCCATCCTGTAAGACTTACACCATTTAATAGATTTCTGAATTCTCATAAAAATTCAACGTTGAACTAGAAGAAAAACCCAGGTATTCTAGTTTCCAGAACCTGTGGTCTTATGTGTTAAGTCATAGTAATAGCAATCTCTATCCTATTTTTTCCCTTACCTTGAGCTGCCAGTTATGGGTTTTCCCTCCATTACCTGTATTTTCAGTATCCCTAAATTCGCACCTTCCCTTCAGTCTATAACTATGCCTATTTTTTTTCCATTAAAATATTAAAAGAGTGTTCAAGATGGCCAAGTAGAAAGACATGCACTCATCTCCTCCTGCAAGAGAAACAAAATTGCAACTACCTGTTTAACAGTCAATGACAGGTGGATGTTGGAACCCACCAGAAAAAGATACCACATGTCCAAAGACAAAGAAGAAGCTGCAGCGAGATGGCAGGAGGGGCGCAATCACAATNTCCCACTCCAGTATTCTTGCCTAGAGAATTCCATGGACTCAGATGCCCAGCAGGCTACAGTCCTTCGGGTCGCAAGGAGTCAGACACGACTGAGTGACAACACTTTTACTTTTTTCAGGCTACCATTCCCAAGGAAATGTGCATATTGTACCTACAGCATATGAGCTTCTCCAGAGATAAAATAATTTCCCATCATCCTTCATTACCTAAATTTATGTTTTTAATCATTCCTTTCTTTGTATTTTACATAAACGGGTAACATATCTCCTTTGTAAAGATATGTACGTAAAAGTTAAATAATAATATTAGTGTCAACAATGTTTACTGAGCACCAGGAAGTGTTTCATTGGATTTTTTTTTCATTTTCTCCTCATAATGTTCCTGTGATGTAGTTATTGTTTCCATTTTATTTATTTATTTAAAATAAACTTATTTATTATAATTGAAGGATTATTACTTTACAATATTACAGTGGTTTTGCCATACATTGACATGAATCCACCATAGGTATACATGTTTTCCCCATCCTGTAAGACTTACACCATTTAATAGATTTCTGAATTCTCATAAAAATTCAACGTTGAACTAGAAGAAAAACCCAGGTATTCTAGTTTCCAGAACCTGTGGTCTTATGTGTTAAGTCATAGTAATAGCAATCTCTATCCTATTTTTTCCCTTACCTTGAGCTGCCAGTTATGGGTTTTCCCTCCATTACCTGTATTTTCAGTATCCCTAAATTCGCACCTTCCCTTCAGTCTATAACTATGCCTATTTTTTTTCCATTAAAATATTAAAAGAGTGTTCAAGATGGCCAAGTAGAAAGACATGCACTCATCTCCTCCTGCAAGAGAAACAAAATTGCAACTACCTGTTTAACAGTCAATGACAGGTGGATGTTGGAACCCACCAGAAAAAGATACCACATGTCCAAAGACAAAGAAGAAGCCACAGCAAGAGTAGGAGAGGCACAGTCATGATCAAATCAAATCCAATACTTGTCAGATGAGTGACCCACAGACTGGAGAACAATACCAAACAAGTTCTTGCACTATTGTGAAGTTTCTGAAACCCATATCAGGCTTCCCAGCCTGAAGATCTGACAAAGGATCAAGGAATCCCCCAGCAATCTGGCCTTGAGGGCCAGCAGGATTTGATCATAGGACTTCCTGAGGACTGAGGGAAAGAAAGACTCCATGGCACAACCAAAAATTTTGTATGTACCATGACCCAGAGGACAGGAGCAGTGACCCCACAGGAGACTGGACAAAAACTGCCTGCCAGTGTTGGAGGACCTCTTGTGGAGGCATGTGTCAGGTGTGGCTCAGCACAGGGAAGGGGCCACTGGAAAGTCCCCTTTGGTGTAAACCCTCTTGGAGTTCAACATTAATCCTACCATAGAGCCCTTCATACCCCAGGGCTGGGTCTCCTCAGGCCAAACAACTACCAAGGAAGAAGTGCAACACCATTCATCAGCAGATAATTGGATTAAAGCTTTACTGAGAAAGGCCTTGCCCAATAGAGCAAGGCACAGTTTTTCCCATTGCCAGTCCCTCATATCAGGAAGCTTATACAAGCCTATTAGCCTCATCCATCAGAAGGCAGATAGAAGAAGCAAGAATAAGCACAGTTTCACAGCAGCTAAAACAAAAACCATATTACAGAAAGTTAATCAAGATGAAAAAGAAAGTTAAGTCCCTTTTGGCTCAGCTGGGAAAGCACTTGCCCCCAGTGTGGGAGACCTGGGTTCAATCCCTGGGTTGGGAAGATTCCCTGGAGAAGGGAAATGCTACCTACTCCATTATTCTGTCCTAGAGAATTTCATGGATGGTATAGTCCATGGGGTAGCAAAGGGTTGGACAGGACTGAGCAAATTTCACGTGTCCCAGATGAATGGACAAGATAAAATCCCAGGAAAAAAAAAAAAAACAAACCTAAATGAAGTGGAGATAGGCAATCTTCCAGAAAAAGACTTCAGGATAATGATTGTGAAGATGACCCAGGATCTCGGGAAAAGAATGGAGTCAAAGGCTGTAAAGATGCAAAAAAATGTTTACCAAAGACCTAGAAGAGCTAAAGAACAAACAGATGACTAATACACTAAAAGAAATCAAAAGCAGAAAAACTGAGGCAAAGAATTGGTAAATGACCCAGAGGACAGAATGGTGGAAATCACTGCCACAGAACAGAATATAGAAAAAGAATGAAAAGTAAACAGCCTAGGAGATCTCTGGGACAACGTTAAATGTACCAACATTTGCATTATAGAGGTCTCAGAAGGAGGAGAGAGAGAGAGAAAGGACCTGAAAAAATATTTGAAGAGATAATAGCTGAAGAATTCCTGAACATGGAAAAGGAAATAGTCAACCAAGTCCCAGAAACACAGAGTCCCAGGAAGAATAAGCCCAAGGAGGAACACACCAAAAACACAGAGTAATCAAACTGACAAAAATTAAGGACAGGTAAAACATTAAAAGCAACCAGGGAAAAATGACACATAACATACAAGAGACTCCTATCAGGCTATCAGCTGATTTCTCAACAGAAACTCTACAAGTCAGAAGGGAACGGCATGATATATTTAAAGTGATGAAAGGGAAGAACCTACAACCAAGACTACTCTACCCAGCAAGATTCTCCTTAAGATATGATGGAGAAATCAAAAGCTTCCCAGACAAGCAAAAGTTAAGAGAATTCAGCACCACCAAACCAGCTTTACAACAAATACTAAAGGCAGGAAACAAGAGAAAGAAAAAACCTACAGAAAATAAACCCAAAACAATTAAGAAAATGGTCATAAGATCATGCATATTGATAATTATCTTAAATGTAAATGGATTAAATGCACCAACCAAAAGATATAGATGGACTGGGTGGATGCTTGCACTTGCTACATCACTCTATTAATCCCCCCCCAATTGTATGTAATTATTTTATATTGTTAATCATATTCCTACTGTGGCTTACAATTGTACTTATCTTTTATTTTTTGTTTGGCTGCTGAATGTGAAAACTGATAAATATATTTTACTGTTGTGATTATGTAACCATTACTTAATATCATTGTATTATGATTGGTCAAGAAAAAATAATAGAACTCTATTATCATCAAAACTAGGATCTAATAGAAACACCTGTAATCTCTTTATAAAATCCAGATGCATATCAGAATTATCATGAATTTTTTGAAAAATACAAATGCTCAAGAATTGCTTTTTATCTCCAGAGCTCCAGATATGTTTCCAATGAGTGGCCATGTTGAAAAACAGCTGTACTATATGGTAATCTTTT
>SJYW01046397.1:7099-22329 GCA_006410735.1 Raphicerus campestris | reverse complement strand
GGAGAAGGGGACAACTGAGGATGAGATGGCTGGATGGCATCACGGACTCGATGGACATGAGTCTGAGTGAACTCTGGGATTTGGTGATAGACAGGGAGGCCTGGCGTGCTGCGATTCATGGGGTCACAAGCAGTTGGACACGACTGAGGGACTGAACTGAACTGAAGTCAATAACCAACTCATTGAAATAGACCCTGGTGCTGGGAAAGATTGAAGGTGAAAGGAGAAGGGGGCAACAGAGGATGAGATGGTTGGATACTGTCACTGACTCAGTGGACATGAGCAAACTCTGGGAGATAGTGAAGCACAGAAGAGCCTGGCATGCTGCAATCCATGGGGTTGCAATGAATCGGACACAAATTAGCAACTGAACAACAATAACGTTATTACTGATACATCTTCTTGAAACAATTTTGGTAATTTTTGTTTTTTTAGAAAATTGTTCTGCTCAATGAAAAATTTCAAATTTGTATTCTGCATCTGGCCAGAGAGAGAGAAGAGGGAATTTTTAGAGTAAAAATGATAAGCCTGACTTAGAATTTGGATATATTGCTTTTGCCAGTGGAGTTAAATATTCTATGAGAGTTTCTTTAAATTTAATACTCAGTAAATTATTATAACCTCTGATTTATGAAAATTTGTAAAAGTTTTTGTACTACAATATATATCATACTGTTGTGCAACTTAGCTTCCTTTCCCTCTCTTACTATATCAGGGAATCTTCCTTTGATAGTCCACGTAGAGCATGATTTCTTAAACTTGGCAATAGGAACATTTGGGGCTTGATAATTGTTGCAGGAGGCTATTTGGTGATTACAGGATGTTTATTTGCATCTCTATCTTCTACCTACTAAATGTCTGTAGCCCACTGGTTCAATGAACATGAGTTTGAGCAAGCTCTGGGAGATGGTGAAGGACNCAATAGGAACATTTGGGGCTTGATAATTGTTGCAGGAGGCTATTTGGTGATTACAGGATGTTTATTTGCATCTCTATCTTCTACCTACTAAATGTCTGTAGCCCACTGGTTCAATGAACATGAGTTTGAGCAAGCTCTGGGAGATGGTGAAGGACAGGGAAGTCTGGCGTGCTGAAGTCCATGGATTGCAGAGTCAGAAATGACTGAGTGACTGAATTGAATGATACTGTAATTAGTTAATACCTACTGATGAAGCTTGATTTCTTTTCAGTTTTCTACTGTTACAAATATGTCGAAATCAATATTCTCTCGCTATTTTGTAAGTATTTTTATGGGATAAATCCTAGTACTGAAATTTTGCACACAATTTTCACCTTAATATTGCCAAATACCACCCAAAGAGGTTATTCTAATAACATTGTTATCAACCAAGTATTACATTGTTTTTCCCTTATACTCTCTATGAAATAAATCATTAATCTTTCTAATTTAAATTAATTTTACTGCTTTAATTTGCATTTCTTTGCTTAATGTATGTTGATCAAACTTCTGCATCATTTCCTGTAATGTATCTGTTGTGTTTTTTGCCCCTTTTTATATTAGATTATTAATCAATTTGTTTTTTACTTATACTAATACTTTATATGAGTGTTAATATGCTCATTTGTTGAATTTTTCTTCAGTTCATTGTTTTATTCTTATCAAATTTATTTTTGAATAAAAATTTTGCTTTTTATGTAGCCAAATTGATGTCAATCTTTAATTCCTTGCCATGCTAGGAAAGACTATCCACACCCTAAGATGATTAAAATATTTACTCTTTTTCTTCTAGCACATTTATTCTCCTATTATTTATATTTAAAATTTTGATCCCTCTGGAATTTGTGCTATAAACTGTTATATAAAATAAACTTATTTTTTTCTACAAATCATTACTCCATTTTTCATAGTATTTATTTACTAGTTTTTCCTTCTCTTTCTATTTAAAATATTACCTTTATTATATACTTAATTCTTAAATAGCTATTCAGTCAGTTCAGTTCAGTCACTCAGTCATGTCCAGCTCTTTGGGACCCCATGGACTGCAGCCCTCCAGGCCTCGCTGTCCATCACCAACTCCTGGAGTTTACTCAAACTCATGTCCGTTGCATCGGTGATGCCATCCAGCCATCTCATCCTCTCTCATTCCCTTTGCCTCCTGCCTTCAATCTTTCCCAGAAAGGGTCTTTTCCAAAGAGTCAGTTCTTTGCATCAGGTGAGCAAAGAATTAGAGCTTCAGCTTCAGCATCAGTCCTTCTAAAGAATATTCAGGACTGGTTTCCTTTAGGATGGTTTGATCTCCTTGCAGTCCAAGGGACTCTCAAGAGTCTTCTCCAACACCACAGTTCAAAAGCATCAATTCTTTGGTGCTTGGCCTTCTTTATGGTCCAACTCTACATACATACATGACTTCTGGAAAAACCATAGCTTTGACTAGACAGACCTTTGTTGGCAAAGTAACGTCTCTGCTTTTTAGTATGTTGTCTAGGCTGGTCACAGCTTTTTTCCAAGGAGCAAGTGTCTTTTAATTTCATTGCTGCAGTCACCATCTGCAGTGATTTTGGACCCCTCCAAAATAGTCTCTCACTGTTTTCTCATCTATTTGCCATGAAGTGATGGGACCAGATGCCATGATCTTAGTTTTCTGAATGTTGAGTTTTAAGCCAGAGTTTTCACTCTCCTCTTTCACTTTCATCAAGAGGCTCTTTAGTTCTTTGCTTTCTGCCATAAGGGTGTTTTCATCTGCATATCTGAGGTTATTTATTATCTTCCACTAGGTACCGTTGTAGTTGGTACTCTAGGTGAGCTTCCCTCTAGTGTGTGTGGAAGGTCCCCTGTACAGGTCCTCTACAACTGGGTGTGTGTTTCACTCCTGGGGGAGCTGGCTTAGGCTCTAACTGGAAGTAGACTAGCCAAGCGCCCCTTCCCTTTGTTTAGATTTGGGCAGTATCAACAGTGCTCAGCATTCTGGCCTAGGGCAGGTGCTATAGGCCCCTTCTGTATCCACTGGGCAGAGGATGGACTGTGGGATCCAGCTGTCAAAGGCAGTCCTGCACTTAATTACCTTTAATGGTGCTTCACTGCCCATCTGGCTTCTGTTCCTGCCAATTCTGAGCCTAGAGCTTTCCTGGAAGGAATAACCTCTACTTCTACTGAAGGCTTGCCCTGTGTTTACTTTGCATTTTGGTTTTCTCTGCTCTGGTTTATCTGCAACTATAATCTGTTGTGCTTTTTATCTTTCAGAAAGCCATTCGTATTTCTGATAAAAACAATTCCTACTTTCATAATTGTTATGTTTTATCTTTATTAGTATGGATTTACTGCCTTTTAAATGGAAATTTTGTGTGTATGGAGAGGGAGCATTCAAATCAGAAATTTGGAATTAAAAAAATTTGTTTTCTAATAAGCTACATTTCCTAACAGTAAAGTGACTTTAGTAGATTATGTAAGTAACTAGGCACATTTCTTGATATTATTTTTATTTCTAATGACTTTTTTAGTTCATTCTTTTGTATTTTTGGTATTTCTTTCTATTAATTTAGTTATCTGGATCTATAGACTCCAGACTGTCTTCTTCTCAAGAGCATTTTCTTCTGAAACTGCTTCTGTCTCATGTATTCTGTTGCCCCTGTCTGGGGGGAAAAAAAACCAAATATATATATATACACATACATACATACATATAAATGCATACCTATATTATATATCTTTTATTCTCTTATTATTTTGAACTCTTTTCATATTCTGAGTTCTGGGTACATAGCAGACATTTATTGAAAAGAATATGTGTAGTAGCTACCACAGCAATTTTTCCAAGCAGCAACTCATGCAAAATCTTGACTATTTTTCAAAATCAATAAAATCTTAAACATGTAGGTAATTGATTGCTAGGTGATTTGAAAATATCACAGTAATACTTTTTAATATCATTGTTTTATTTCTCTTTTCCATCATAGTCACTTAAAAATAATTTGTTGTTTCAATTATTCAGTCTTCTAGGTTTTCTCAAAAGGATGCAAGAGGATATTTATTAAATGGTCACTCATAACGCTTTCCAGAAGTGAAAAAAACAGGGCAGAGCAAACTCACCTCTCCTTCAGTCCTACCACTGCATGAATTCTGCCAGACCAAACTGTGTATATATAAAATACTTTACTGAAGGGTTCAACATACTCAAAGACATACTCAAAAGGATATTGCATGGTAGGAGAGTCTACAGTTGATGTATTAACTGGACTAAATGTTTCTTTTTGGAAAACGATATTTATTTACTTTAACCTGTACTGTGTGTGTCTTCGCTGCATACGGGCTTTCTCTAGCTATGGTGAGTGGGGCTACGTGCTAGTTGTGGTGCATAAGCTACTCAATACAGTGGCTTCTCTTGTTGCAGAGCATGAACTTCAGGGCGTGTGGGCTTCAGTATTTGGGGCACATTGTCATTGTCGCTCTGCAGCATGTGAAATCTTCCCAGATCAGGGAATCTAACCCATGTCCCCTCCATTTTGCAGGTGAATTACTAACCACTGAGCCACCAGAGAAATCCCCAAAGGCTTCTTTTTATTGTAAAAGGGAACGTATTTTTAGACTTTTGGCTTTCATATGCTCAGTGTTGCTTGCATATTTTTACTAGCACTGACCTCACTTCTTTTGTATGTGACCCTCTGCTGTAATACACAGGTTTCTCAGTTAAACAACTTTAACATCCCTGAGGAAATGCTAAGCTATTGCAAGGAAGCCTTTATGCTTTGATGTTTCCTGGCTGAGAGGAGCAACCCCATGTCCAAGAAGCAGCAGAAAACATCTATTTCAGCTTTATTGACTATGCCAAAGCCTTTGAGTGTGTGGATAACAATAAACTGTGGAAAATTCTTCAAGACATGANTAATTACCTTTAATGGTGCTTCACTGCCCATCTGGCTTCTGTTCCTGCCAATTCTGAGCCTAGAGCTTTCCTGGAAGGAATAACCTCTACTTCTACTGAAGGCTTGCCCTGTGTTTACTTTGCATTTTGGTTTTCTCTGCTCTGGTTTATCTGCAACTATAATCTGTTGTGCTTTTTATCTTTCAGAAAGCCATTCGTATTTCTGATAAAAACAATTCCTACTTTCATAATTGTTATGTTTTATCTTTATTAGTATGGATTTACTGCCTTTTAAATGGAAATTTTGTGTGTATGGAGAGGGAGCATTCAAATCAGAAATTTGGAATTAAAAAAATTTGTTTTCTAATAAGCTACATTTCCTAACAGTAAAGTGACTTTAGTAGATTATGTAAGTAACTAGGCACATTTCTTGATATTATTTTTATTTCTAATGACTTTTTTAGTTCATTCTTTTGTATTTTTGGTATTTCTTTCTATTAATTTAGTTATCTGGATCTATAGACTCCAGACTGTCTTCTTCTCAAGAGCATTTTCTTCTGAAACTGCTTCTGTCTCATGTATTCTGTTGCCCCTGTCTGGGGGGAAAAAAAACAAATATATATATATACACATACATACATACATATAAATGCATACCTATATTATATATCTTTTATTCTCTTATTATTTTGAACTCTTTTCATATTCTGAGTTCTGGGTACATAGCAGACATTTATTGAAAAGAATATGTGTAGTAGCTACCACAGCAATTTTTCCAAGCAGCAACTCATGCAAAATCTTGACTATTTTTCAAAATCAATAAAATCTTAAACATGTAGGTAATTGATTGCTAGGTGATTTGAAAATATCACAGTAATACTTTTTAATATCATTGTTTTATTTCTCTTTTCCATCATAGTCACTTAAAAATAATTTGTTGTTTCAATTATTCAGTCTTCTAGGTTTTCTCAAAAGGATGCAAGAGGATATTTATTAAATGGTCACTCATAACGCTTTCCAGAAGTGAAAAAAACAGGGCAGAGCAAACTCACATCTCCTTCAGTCCTACCACTGCATGAATTCTGCCAGACCAAACTGTGTATATATAAAATACTTTACTGAAGGGTTCAACATACTCAAAGACATACTCAAAAGGATATTGCATGGTAGGAGAGTCTACAGTTGATGTATTAACTGGACTAAATGTTTCTTTTTGGAAAACGATATTTATTTACTTTAACCTGTACTGTGTGTGTCTTCGCTGCATACGGGCTTTCTCTAGCTATGGTGAGTGGGGCTACGTGCTAGTTGTGGTGCATAAGCTACTCAATACAGTGGCTTCTCTTGTTGCAGAGCATGAACTTCAGGGCGTGTGGGCTTCAGTATTTGGGGCACATTGTCATTGTCGCTCTGCAGCATGTGAAATCTTCCCAGATCAGGGAATCTAACCCATGTCCCCTCCATTTTGCAGGTGAATTACTAACCACTGAGCCACCAGAGAAATCCCCAAAGGCTTCTTTTTATTGTAAAAGGGAACGTATTTTTAGACTTTTGGCTTTCATATGCTCAGTGTTGCTTGCATATTTTTACTAGCACTGACCTCACTTCTTTTGTATGTGACCCTCTGCTGTAATACACAGGTTTCTCAGTTAAACAACTTTAACATCCCTGAGGAAATGCTAAGCTATTGCAAGGAAGCCTTTATGCTTTGATGTTTCCTGGCTGAGAGGAGCAACCCCATGTCCAAGAAGCAGCAGAAAACATCTATTTCAGCTTTATTGACTATGCCAAAGCCTTTGAGTGTGTGGATAACAATAAACTGTGGAAAATTCTTCAAGACATGAGAATACCAGACCACCTGACCTGCCTCTTGAGAAACCTGTATGCAGGTCAGGAAGCAACAGTCAGAACTGGACATGGAACAACAGACTGATTCCAAATAGGAAAAGTAGTACTTCAAGGCTGTATATTTCACCCTGCTTATTTAACTTATGTGCCGAGTACATCATGAGAAATGCTGGGCTGGATGAAGCACAAGCTGGAATCAAGATTGCTGAGAGAAATATCAATAACCTCAGATATGCAGATGACACCACTCTTATGGCAGAAAGTGAAGAGGAACTAAAAAGCCTCTTGATGAAAGTGAAAGAGGAGAGTGAATTGGTTGGTTAAAGCTCAACATTCAGAAAACGAAAATCATGGCATCTGGTCCCATCACTTCATGAGAAATAGATGGGGAAACAGTGGAAACAGTGTCAGACTATTTTTCTGGGCTCCAAAATCACTGCAGATGGTGATTGCAGCCATGAAATTAAAAGATGCTTACTCCTTGGAAGAAAAGTTATGACCAACCTAGATAGCATATTGAAAAGCAGAGACATTACTTTGCCAACAGAGGTCCATCTAGTCAAGGCTATGTTTTTTCCTGTGGTCAGGTATGGATGTGAGATTTGGACTGTGAAGAAAGCTGAGTGTCGAAGAATTGATGCTTTTGAAGTGTGGTGTTGGAGAAGACTCTTGCGAGTCCCTTGGACTACAAGGAAATGCAACCAGTTCATTCTAAAGGACTGGAATTTCTTTGGAAGGACTGATGCTGAAGCTGAAACTCCAATACTTTGGCCACCTCATGCAAAATGTTGACTCATTGGAAAATACCCTGATGCTGGGAGGGATTGGGGTCAGGAAAAGAAGGGGACGACAGGATGAGATGGCTGGATGGTATCACTGACTCAATGGATATGAGTTTGAGTGAACTTTAGAGTTGGTGATGGACAGGAAGGCCTGGTGTGCTGTAATTCATGGGGTCGTGAAGAGTCAGACACAACTGAGTGACTGAACTGAACTGAAAGAGCACAGGGCGAGCATAGGTGTTCATCTCTGGGGCTTGTGACCAGGGGCTCCAGTTCCAGGAGAAAGAGTATGTTCTCTTTATCTACTCAGTTCTACTTTATCCTCTCTGTTAACGAGTGTATTAGTCAAAGTCCAGTTAGGCAAATGGCATGACACTATATATTTTAACAGAATCAAACAACACTGGGAATTGGTACTGGAGAATTGAAGGGTAATATGGGATGTTGTTGTTGTTTTCAGTTGCTCAGTTGTATATGACTCTTTGCAACCCCATGGACTGCAGCATGCTAGGTTTCCCTGTCCTTCACTATCTCCTGGAGTTGTTCAAACTCATGTCGATTGAGTCGATGATGCCATCCAACTGTCTCATTCTCTGTCAACACCCTTTCCTCCTGCTCTCAATCTTTCCCAGCATCAGGGTCTTCTCCAGTGAGTTGGCTCTTCAGATCAGGTGGCCAAATATTGGAGCTTCAGCATTAGTCCTTCCAATAAATATTTAGGGTTGATTTCTTTAGAATTGACTGGTTTGATCCCCTTGCTGTCCAAGGGATTTTCAAGAGTCTTCTCTAGCACCACAGCTCCTGGAGTAAACTCATACTCATGTCTATTGAGTCAGTGATACCATCTAACCATCTCATGCTCTGTCGTCCCCTTCTCTTCCTGCCTTCAATCTTTCCCAACATCCGGGTGTTTTCAAATGAATCAGCTCTTTGCATCAAGTGGCCAAAATATTGGAGTTTCAGCTTCAACATCAGTCCTTCCAATGAATACCCAGGACAGATTTCCTTTAGGATTGACTCATTGGATCTCCTTGCAGCTCAAGGGACTCTCAAGAGTCTTCTCCNTGGGCTCCAAAATCACTGCAGATGGTGATTGCAGCCATGAAATTAAAAGATGCTTACTCCTTGGAAGAAAAGTTATGACCAACCTAGATAGCATATTGAAAAGCAGAGACATTACTTTGCCAACAGAGGTCCATCTAGTCAAGGCTATGTTTTTTCCTGTGGTCAGGTATGGATGTGAGATTTGGACTGTGAAGAAAGCTGAGTGTCGAAGAATTGATGCTTTTGAAGTGTGGTGTTGGAGAAGACTCTTGCGAGTCCCTTGGACTACAAGGAAATGCAACCAGTTCATTCTAAAGGACTGGAATTTCTTTGGAAGGACTGATGCTGAAGCTGAAACTCCAATACTTTGGCCACCTCATGCAAAATGTTGACTCATTGGAAAATACCCTGATGCTGGGAGGGATTGGGGTCAGGAAAAGAAGGGGACGACAGGATGAGATGGCTGGATGGTATCACTGACTCAATGGATATGAGTTTGAGTGAACTTTAGAGTTGGTGATGGACAGGAAGGCCTGGTGTGCTGAGATTCATGGGGTCATGAAGAGTCAGACACAACTGAGTGACTGAACTGAACTGAAAGAGCACAGGGCGAGCATAGGTGTTCATCTCTGGGGCTTGTGACCAGGGGCTCCAGTTCCAGGAGAAAGAGTATGTTCTCTTTATCTACTCAGTTCTACTTTATCCTCTCTGTTAACGAGTGTATTAGTCAAAGTCCAGTTAGGCAAATGGCATGACACTATATATTTTAACAGAATCAAACAACACTGGGAATTGGTACTGGAGAATTGAAGGGTAATATGGGATGTTGTTGTTGTTTTCAGTTGCTCAGTTGTATATGACTCTTTGCAACCCCATGGACTGCAGCATGCTAGGTTTCCCTGTCCTTCACTATCTCCTGGAGTTGTTCAAACTCATGTCGATTGAGTCGATGATGCCATCCAACTGTCTCATTCTCTGTCAACACCCTTTCCTCCTGCTCTCAATCTTTCCCAGCATCAGGGTCTTCTCCAGTGAGTTGGCTCTTCAGATCAGGTGGCCAAATATTGGAGCTTCAGCATTAGTCCTTCCAATAAATATTTAGGGTTGATTTCTTTAGAATTGACTGGTTTGATCCCCTTGCTGTCCAAGGGATTTTCAAGAGTCTTCTCTAGCACCACAGCTCCTGGAGTAAACTCATACTCATGTCTATTGAGTCAGTGATACCATCTAACCATCTCATGCTCTGTCGTCCCCTTCTCTTCCTGCCTTCAATCTTTCCCAACATCCGGGTGTTTTCAAATGAATCAGCTCTTTGCATCAAGTGGCCAAAATATTGGAGTTTCAGCTTCAACATCAGTCCTTCCAATGAATACCCAGGACAGATTTCCTTTAGGATTGACTCATTGGATCTCCTTGCAGCTCAAGGGACTCTCAAGAGTCTTCTCCAACACCACAGTTCAAAAGCATCAATTCTTCAGCACTCAGCCTTTTTTATGGTCCAATTCTCACATCCATACATGACCACTGGAAAAACTACAGCTTTGACTAGATGTATCTTTGTTGCCAAAGAGATGTCTTTGCTTTTTAGTATGTTGTCTAGGTTTGTCATAGCTTTACTTCCAAGCTTTTCTTTTAATTTCATGGCTTCAGCCAGTGTCCACAGTGATTTCTTAGCTCAAGAGAATAAAGTCTGTCACTAGTTCCATTTTTTTCCCCATCTATTTTTCATGAAGAGATGGGACAGGATGCCATGATCTTCGTTGTTTGAATGTTGAGTTTTAAGTCAGCTTTTTCACTCTCTTTCACCTTCATCAAGAGGCTCTTTAATTCTTCTTTGCTTTCTTCCTTTAGGTGGTGTCATCTGCATATCTGAGGTTATTGATATTTCTCCTGGCAATCTTGATTCCAGCTTGTGCTTCATCCAGCTTGCCATATTGCATGATGTACTCTGCATATAAGTTCAATGAGCAGGGTGACAATATACAGCCTTGATGTAATCCTTTCCCAGTTCTGAACCAGTTCATTTTTCTATGTCTGTTTCTAACTGTTACTTCTTGACCTACATACAGGTTTCTCAGGAGATAGGTAGAGTGGTTGGGTACTCTAATCTCTTTAAGAATTTTCCTCAGTTTGTTGTGATCTACACAGACACAGGCTTAAGCATAGTCAACGAAGCAGAAGTAGGTATTTTTCTGGAATTCCCTTGATTTTTCTGTGATCCATTATTGTTGGCAATTTGACCTCTGGTTCCTGTGCCTTTTCTAAATCCAGCCTGTTCATCTGGAAGTTCTTGGTTCACGTATGGCTGAAGTCTAGCTTGAGGGATTTTGAGCATTACCTTGCTAGCATGAGAAATGAGCACAATTGTGCAGCTGTTGGAACATTCTTTGGCATTTCCCTTTTTCTGGATTGGAGTGAAAACTGACCTTTTCCAGTCCTATGGCTGCTGCTGAGTTTCCCAAATTTGCTGACATATTGGTGTAGCACCTTCACATCATCAATTTTTAGGATGTTAAATAGCTCAGCTGAAATTCCCTCACCTCACTAGCTTTGTTGGTAGTGATGCTTCCTAGGGCCCACTTGACTTCACACTCCAGAATGTCTGGCTCTAGGTGAGTAATCACACTGCCATGATTATATGGGTCATTAAGACCTTTTTTTGGTACAGTTCTTATGTATATTCTTGTCACTTCTTAATATCTTCTTCTTCTGTTAGGTCTATACCTTTTCTGTCCTTTATTGTGTCCATTTTTGCATGAAATGTTCCCTTGGTATCTTTAATTTTCTTGAAGAGATCTCTAGACTTTCCCATTCTATTGTTTTCCTATGTTCTTTGCTTTGTTCACATAAGAAGGGTTTCTTATATGGAATGAGTGAGGTAATGCAGTGATAGGAACTTCATGAAGTGACTATTACCCTAGAGCAGAGGAAGTGGAAGAGTGTGAGGTTAATGAGACTCTGAAGGTTGATAGTGGGGTCCCCCAGAGCTGGCACCCAGACCTGCAGATGGGATCTGTTGCCGGGTGCTGGCATCTCTGAGGGAGTGCACTGAAGCCAGCTCTGGGAGTGAGATAAAGGTGCTGCTGCTGCTATTAGGAACCATGGCTGGGCAACGCTGATGGGAATGAAGATGGCAAGTAGGAAGGAGAAAGTTCTTTGCTCTTCCTCCAGCTCACAGTCTCCCTGTAGTGACCTCTATTGTCAGAAATTAACAGGAAGCTGCTGGGACAGGAGAGCTGTCTACAGAGTCCCAGTCCCAGCATCACACAGCTGGGCAGAGAAGGGAGGGTTTGGAGGTGGAGCAGCAGTGGAGTTACTGAGGGTTTATCATGATGTGAGGTACCTTGCATTCATCAGAGACACACAAGCTAGTCTTGGCTTGTGGAAATCACATTTTGGTGCAAGGATGGTTGACAAATGGAGTGGCGGAGCAGCTAGGGTCCTGAAATGGAAGGGTGGCACATACATGGTAACATGATTTGATAAAAGTGCCTTGCCTTCAGTGAGCAACTGATTACTTTTCAATAAATGGTGCTGGACAAATACTATCTATTTGGGGAAAAATGAATCTTAAATTGACCTCACCATAAAAATTAACTAAAGGTGGGCCATAGATCTGAATATGACTGGTAAAACAATAAAGCCTTTAGAATGTAACAAAGGAAAATTACCATGGATTAGGCAAGATTACTTCAATAAGACCCCCAAAATGCATTCAGCTATAAAAGAAGAGAAAAGAAGATATATTAATCTTCATTAAAAGTAGGAATTTCTGTTCATCAGAAGATATCATTAAGAAAGTGGGCAAGCCTCACATTGAGTAAAGACATTCATTATGTTTGTGTATATATATATATATACACACACACACACACACAAACCTGACAAAGGACTCATATCTAGCATGTGTAGATATTAAGCATCAGTAAATCAATAAAGGTAAATAAAGCATATAACACAAGTGAATGCCAACATGAGAGAATAGAACAAAACTATAGAATGTCTGTAATTAAAATGCTGAGAACATTAGGGGATAACAGAGCAGCTGGAGTTGCTGAGGGGAGTGTAAACTGATTCAGTTACTTTGGAAAACTTAGTTGGCATCTGTTAAAGCCAAACATACTCCGATCTTGTGACACAGCAATTCTGTTTTCGCGTATATTTCCAGGAAAAATGAGCATCTGTATTTACCAAAAGGCCCTGGTGACTCAGAGGTTAAAGTGTCTGCCTGGAATGCAGGAGACCCAGGTTCGATCCCTGGGTTGGGAAGATCCCCTGGAGAAGGAAATGACAACCCACTCCAGTACTCTTGCCTGGCGAATCTCATGGAAGGAGAAGCCTGGTAGGCTACAGTCCATGGGGTCACAAAGAGTCGGATATGATTGAGCGACTTCATTTACACTTTCACTTTAAAGCCAAACATACTCTGATCTTGTGACACAGCAATTCTATTTCCACGTATATTTCCAAGAAAAATGAGCCTCTATATTTACCAAAAGGCATATAAAATGTTTTTTGAAGCTTTAGTTAGCCCCAAACTGGAAAGAGTACAAATGTCGAATGGTAGGAGAATGTAGGAGCAAGCTGTAGTATAATGTATTTATGAAGTGGACTGTTGCTATGCAGCCATGGAAAGAGGGGAGGCATAAACACGGAAACATGGCTCAATCTCAAAAGCATTCTTTCAGACTAGTGAAACCAGGCAAGAACGTGTACACCCTGTGTGATTCCATATATGTGAAGTTAAAGGCAGATAAAAATAATCAATGATGATTAAAGTCAGTGAAGAGGGTGTCAGTGTAGAGGTGACAGGGAAGAGGTGCAGGGAATTTTCTGGAGTGACATAAATGCCTATATTTTGATCTGAGTGATGCATATACGGGTAAAAAGTAAATAAAGTAAAAATTTACTTAGCTATAGAGTTAATAATGTACACTTAACTATGAAAATCATACATCAAAAAAAGAAAGACTCTAAAAAGGGAAAGAATATTTCTTTTGCTAGCACATTCCTGGCTTTGCGTGTTTGGAGTGATAGATTTCCATGATAGTGCTGTGGAGTATTTGGCTCTTTTCTGTCCTAAGGAAAGCATAGCCTCACACAACAAAACAGAAATCCTAATAGCTCTTGGGTTGACCTTTTTGTATCCTGCTAGGAGTGGCATCATTTTCAAATTGAATTCTTTGATTTCAGGACACTTTCTGAGAGAGACCAAGGGAATGGGGAGTTTGTTCCTCACACCCTGTATAGAAAGATGTAAAAGGCTCACTTACAAAGACTTCACAGCACATGGAGAATCAAGTGCAGAGAGCACCCTAGAGACATAAGGGAAAGCCGTGAAGTGGTACAGAGAGCAGTGCTAAAGGGCTCAGGTGTGTAGTGAGATAACCTTGCAGAGAAAGCTCTTGACAAGCATTCACTAGTGATGCAAATCTTAGGCTTTTAATAAAGCCAATAAGTAGCATATCTGAGCAGCTGGTGAAGAGTTGTCTGCCTTTTAAAAATCTTCGAGTGTGTGTATAGAATGTGAGTGTGTGCATGTGTATGTACTCAAATGTACACTGTGAGAAGAGACCCCTCTTTTTGTATTAAGTCGTTGACCCTTCCCTATGAGAGATCACTTCTGTTGCAATAAACAGCCTGTTTGTATGTATGCCTAACGCTTGTCAGCAAGGAGCCCAGTGGAGTCAAGCCCTTTTGTTGAAGAAGTCATGGGCATTCTGCCAGAGAATGTCAGGCACTCTGGGGAAAAGGTGATTGTAACTGAAGTGTAATTAAAGAAGCAACAAGACCGGAATGACCATCATTTAGAAGTGAGGGGAAAATCCAAGAAGGAGCGAATGAAGACTAATGGTGTAATGCTAACCCAAAGCTAAGTTTCTAGCATTGCCTGAATAATACATAAACTTGTAATTAAGATCTAAGATGATCCCCTGTGGGAAATGTACTTTTGGGCCAGAAGAGTTCAATATTTCTTGTACCCATTAAAGGCAAAATAATAAATCATCTTTTTCATTCTCTGTTGAAAGTAGGAGCATGGTAACTTAAATCACAAAGAAAGTGCTGATGTGTTTAGAAGAAAGAACAAGTCTGGGGTGGTGCCAGGAGGATGGAAATTCATAGGAGTCTTGGTGAGTCTCATCAGCTAAATGTGGCAAAACTCATAAGAGTTATGACTTTTTGGTGGAGGCATGGGGTGCAAGGTAAGAGTAGAATTGGCTTGAAATTTGAACTTTTAGGAGTTTTCTTTTGAGAAGTTGATATGAAGTGAAGTGGAGTGAAAGATGCTTAGTCATGTCCGACTCTCTGTTACCCCTTGTACTCTACTGCCAGGCTCCTCTGTCCATGGAATCCTCCAGGCCAGAATACTGGAGTGGGTTGCCAACTCCAGGGGAGAAGTTGATATAAAGAGTTTCTAGTCTGTCACTCTGTTGGAGAAGGAAATGTCAAACCACTCCAATATTCCTGCCTAGAGAATCCCATGGACAGAAGAGCCTGCTGGGCTGTTGTCCATGGGGTTGCACAGAGTTGGACACGACTGAAGCGACTTAGCATGCATGCATGCATTTAAGAAGGAAATGGCAACCCACTCCAGTATTCTTGCCTGGAGAATCCCAGGGACATAGGAGCCTGGTGGGCTGCCATCTAGGGGGTCACACAAAGTCAGACACTACTGAAGCGACTTAGCATGCATGCATGCATTGAAGAAGGAAATGGCAACCCACTCCAGTATTCT
>SJYW01046391.1:0-13706 GCA_006410735.1 Raphicerus campestris | reverse complement strand
GAAGATCCCCTGGAGCAGGAAATGGCCACCCACTCAAGTATTTTTGCTCTGAGAATTCCATGGGATACAGTACAGTGCATGGGATTACCAAGAGTTGGACATGACTGAGCAACTAGCACACACACATACATACAGAAACTCTGTGTCTCTTACTAAGCAGTAATTCATCATTCCCTTCTCTTCCACCCCCTGACAACCACCATTTTACTTTCTGTTTCTACTCTCGGTGCCTCGTGTAAGTGGAATCAGACAAAGGTCTGTCTAGTCAAGGCTATGGTTTTTCCAGTGGTCATGTATGGATGTGAGAGTTGGACCATGAAGAAAGCTGAGCGCTGAAGAATTGATGCTGTTGAACTGTGTTGGAGAAGACTCTTGAGAGTCCCTTGGACTGCAAGGAGATCCAACCAGTCCATCCTAAAGGAAATCAGTCCTGGGTGTTCATTGGAAGGTCTGATGCTGAAGCTGAAACTCCAATACTTTGGCCACCTCATGGGAAGAGCTACTCATTGAAAAAGACCCTGATGCTGGGAAAGATTGAGGGCAGGAGGGACGACAGAGGATAAGATGGTTGGATGGCATCACTGACTCAATGGACATGAGTTTGGCTGGGCTCTGGGAGTTGGTGATGAACAGGGAGGCCTGGCGTGCTGTGGTTCATGGGGTCGCAAAGAGTCGGACATGACTGAGTGACTGAACTGATATAGTATTTGCCCTTTTGTGACTGACTTGTTTTGTTTAGCCTTATATCTTCAGGGTTCATCCATGTTGTACCATGTGTCAGAATTTCCTTCCTTTTTAAGGCTGAATAATATTCCGTGTATGATATACCACATTTTGTTTATTCATCTGTTGTTGCATGTTTGGGTTGTTTCAGCCTTTTGACTATTGTGAATAATGCTGCTGTGAACATTGGTGTGCAAATACCGGTTCTAATCAATGAGTTTAATTCTTTTGGGTATATACCCAGAAGTGGAGTTGCTGGATTAGTTAATTAGTTAATTCTGTTTTTAAGTGTTTGAGGAACTGCTGTAGTATTTTTCACAGCAGTGTATTGTCTTTTAAAGAGATTTAAATAATAAGAAAAAAAAATCATACGTTTACATATGTCCTTTTAGTTTTCTGTGTTCTGTCTTTTGTGTGGATGTATATTTTATCTGGTATTTTCTGTTTGCCTGAAGGACTTAATATGTTTTGTAATGCAGGTCTGCTGCCCACTAACGAAAAAAAAAAAAGGACTGTTTTTCTTTTAATATTGAGCTGTTAAAGTTCTTTACATATTGTGGACAGAAGCCTCCTTATATGATTTGCAAATATTTTCTTTCAGTCTAAAGGTTCTCTTTTCACTTTTTAAAATTTAATTTCTTTATTTTAATTGGGGGCTAATTACTTTACCATATTGTGGTGGTTTTTGGCGTCACTGACGTGGACCAGCCACAGGTGCACATGTGTCCCCCCATCCTGAAGCCACCTCCCTCTGCACCCCATCCCTCTGGGCTGTGCCAGAGCACTGGCTTTCAGTGCCCTGCTTCATGCATCGAACTTGTACTGGCCATCTATTTCACATATGGGAATATACATGTTTCAGTGCTATTCTCGCAAGTCATCCCACCCTCGCCTTCTCCCACAGAGTCCAAAAGTCTGTTCTTTACATCTGTGTCTCTCTTGCTGTCTTGCATATAGGGTCATCATTACCATCTTTGTAAATTCCATATATATGTGTTAGTATACTGTGTTGGTGTTTCTCTTTGTGACTTAACTTCACTCTGTATAATAGGCTCCAGTTTCATCCACTAAATTAGAATTGACTCAAATGCGTTCTTTTTAAACCTGAGTAATATTCCATTGTGTATATGTACCACAACTTATGTACCCATTCATCTGCCAATGGATATCTAGATTGCTTCCATGTCCTAGCTATTGTAAACAGTGCTGCAATGAACATTGGGGTACATATGTGTCTTTCAATTCTGGTTTCCTTGGTGGTATGCCCAGCAGTGGGACTGCTGGGTCATATGGCAGTTCTGTTTCCAGTTTTTAAAGGAATCTCTACAATGTTCTCCACAGTGACTGTACTAGTTTGCATTCCCACCAACAGCGTAAGAGGGTTCCCTTTTCTCTGCACCCTCTCCAGCATTTATTGTTTGTAGACTTTGATGGCAGCCATTCTGACCGGCATGAGATGATGCTTCTTTGTGGTTTTGATTTGCATTTCTCTGATAATGAGTGATGTTGAGCATCTTTTCACGTGTCTGTTAGCCATCTGTAATTTGGAGAAATGGCTGTTTAGTTCTTTGGCCTGCATTTTGATGGGGTTGCTTATTTTTCTGGTATTGAGCGGCATGAGCTGCTTGTATATTTTGGAGATTAATTCTTTGTCAGTTGTTTCATTTGCTACTATTTTCTCCCAATCTTATGGCTACCTTTTCACCTTGCTTATAGTTTCCTTCATTGTGCAAAAGCTTTTAAATCTAATTAGGTCCCATTTTTTTATTTTTGTTTTTTATTTCCATTACTCTGGAAGGTGGGTGCTAGAGGATCTTGCAGTGATTTATGTCAGAGAGAGTTCTGCCTGTGTTTTCCTATAAGAGTTTTACAATTTCTGGTCTTTTCACTTTCTTGATGATGATCAGTCTTTTATGACCTGTGCTTTTCCCCCCCTTTGGCTGCACTGTGTGGTACGTGAGATCTTAGTTCTCAGACCAGGGATCTAACCTGTGACCCTTAGAGTGGAAGCCAGGCAAGTCCTATGACTTGTGCTTTGACGTTGTATTGAAAAATCAGTGTGTAGCCAGAGTTCATGAAGATTTACTCCTCTGTTTTCTTCTAAGAGCTTTATGATTTTAACTCTTACATTTAGTTGTGTGATCCACTTTGTGCGTGATGTGAGGTTGGGGATCTTGCTTTTGCATGTAGACGTCCAGTTGTCTCAACACCATATTTTGAAAAGACTTTCCCTGTTGAATTGCCTTGGCTCCTTTATCAAAGATTTATTGATCATAAATGTTAGAATTTATTTCTGAACTTTCAAATCTGTTTCATTGTCTCTGTATCTCTTCTTATTCTACAATACTTTAAAGATTTTTCTTATCATTTGTTTTTAGTTGTGATGGGTAGTGATGTAGGTTTCTTCATATTTCTTTTTTTTTTTTTTCCCCAAACATTGACAGACTTTATTGTGGGGGGGTTCCCACCTCTTCATATTTCTTGTGCTTAATGTTTTGCTGAGCTTCCTGTATCTGTAGGTTTATTATTTTCACCAAGTTTCAACAAAGTTTGAAATTTTTAAAAAATATTTTTTCTGTTCTACCACCTTTCCCACCCTTTCAAGAATCATAGTGATACGTATATTTTTGTTTTTGTAGTAGTCCCGTTGTTTTTGATGGCTCTGTTAATTTTATTTCCAATTCTTTGATTTCATTTCCTATTGCTGTGTCTTCAAATTCACTCATTGTTCCCCCCCTGTGCAATGTCTGATCTTCCATTAATCCTATCCAATATATTTTTCATCTTACAGCTTTTTTTTTCCACTTTTTGATCATCTGTGGACACCCTAAAGATAAGGCTCCCCCAAGTGTCTCTAGATTCACTGCGTATGTTATCCTGTTGCCACTGCTGAATTGTGGCATCCACTGATGAACTGTGGCATTCATTAGAAGAAGTTTGATTTGGGTCATCTTTATGTCTTTCATGTTTCTACTTAACTTTTTGACAGTTATAATAAGATTTTAATATCCTTGTCTATTAATTTTTACCATCTTTGTTTACTAGATTTGTTTTAATTAATTGATTTATCTCCTAATTGTGCATGCCTGGTAATCTTTTTAACTAGGGCCTGACCTTGTGAGTTTTGCCTTGTATGTTGGCTGTTTTTTATTCTTATGAAATAGTCTTGATATTTGTTATGGGATGCAGCTAAATTATTTGGAACCTGTTTGATTCTTTTTAGTTTTGCTTTTATAACTTGTTAGGTGAGACTGGAGCAGTGCTTAGTCTCAGACTCGTTTTTTTCCCGCTGTTGAGGCAGGGCCTTTCTGTCTAATCAATGCCTTGTGCATTCTGATGTTTTTCTGTTTGGGCTGATGGGAATGAGCGTTATCACCAGTGCTGTGTGAGAGGTAGGTCCTCCTCTCTCTGATCTTTTTGCTATTCTTTCCCCATCCTCGTATACTTGAACTGATCAGAACTCAGTTGATTATTCAAGGAGGAGCCTCAGAAGATCCCAAGGTTTTTTTCTCTTTGCGGCTATTTTCTCTCTAGTACCCTTTGATGATAACTCTAGCTACTTTGGTCTCCCAGTAATCTCAGCTCTTAACATCTCAGTTCAGAGATTTCAGTAGACTACCTGGTTTCCTTCCCCCTGCGCTGCAGCTTGGAAACTCTCAAAGCAACAAACTAGGGTAGTAGCAGGGTTTGCCTCCTTTGTTTTCCAAGTTCTCAGAGGTTACCATCTTTTGTTGCCTCATCAACAATGTCTTACAAGCTTTTCTTTTATATAGTTTTGTCTATTTTTTATTTCTTTTTGTTGGGAATGTAAATGTAGTCCTTTATTACTCTCTCTTGAAGGTAAGCAGCTGCCTCTTTTATTTACTTTTTAATAAGAAAAATGGTGTGGGACTGGAGATTCTGGAAGGGGTTCTCCTTTCTACTGGAACTTTAAAGAGATCAATATTAGAATTGTACTTAGATTTTAAGAAAATATGCTGATAGTGAGTAATAATTGAAATCAAATTAACAGAAAGTGCTATTCTTTCTTAGCTTTCAGAAGTACTAAATACACAAGTTATTGCTTTATGAACACATAAAATTAAATGTGTAGGGCAGAATTTCTTAAATATGATAGCATGAATACTAAAGGGACAGTGATAAATTTACATTGAAACTTAAAATTTGTTTCCCTTTATGATATGATAAAATAAATAGATAATATTAAGTAGTTAATACCTGTGGAACACTTACATGTGCCAGGCATTGTTCTAAGTATTTTAAATATATTAACTCATTCAGTCTTTTCAGCGATTATATGAAGTTAGGTTATTGTTACAATCTTCATTTTTTTTTTTCAGATAAAACTGAGGCATGAAGAAATGTAAAAAGCAAAGTGGTGAGCCACAAATTGGGAAAGATATATATATATCTATCTAACATATAATGGACAAAACACTAGTCATGAATATATGTATTTTGTTTCTAAAAATCAGTAAGAAAATGATATATTTAAATGGGCAAAAGATAGGAATGTTAGAAGAAAGAACACAAATGGTTTATAAACCATTTGTATAAGCTAGTAGTAGTGTACAGCCGTCTTGTGCATTTTGGTAAAATCTAGTAATGGTAAAGATTTGCTTACCCTTCATCCTGAGAGATCTTTTCCTAATTATATTCCCTAGGGAAAGTGTCCCATGTGGATGCAAGAACATTCACAACAGTATTGTTTATAACCCCTTGGTACTCCTTTCTTAAAGGTCTGGGTCGTAAATATTTTAGACTTGTGGACCAAATAGTTTCTGTTGCAGCTACTCAATTTCATCCTGCCATTGCAGTGTTAAAGCAGCCATACGTAATACAGAATGAGTGTGCCTGGCTATATTCCAACAAAACCCCTTTTCAAAAGCAGTCAGCTGGCTCTCCCACAGGCCCTAGTTTGCTGATCTGTAGCTTATAATATCAAAAAAATTGAAGACAACCTAATTGTCCATCAGGAGGAAAATATATAACTTTGCTTAACAGTGGGGCTTTTGTAAAGTCAGTGATCTTCACATATCTGCATGATTAATCCATATTAACATACTAGAGGAAAAAGGCAAGTAGAGGAATAAATATGTCCTAAGTTTTAATATGGGCTTCCCTGGTGGCTCAGAGGTTAAAGCGTCTGCCTCCAATGTGGGAGACCCGGGTTCGATCCCTGGGTCGGGAAGATCCCCTGGAGAAGGAAATGGAAATCCACTCCAGTATTCTTGCCTGGAGAATCCCATGGACAGAGAAGCCTAGTAGGTTACAGTCCACGGGGTCACAAAGAGTCAGACACGACTGAGCGACTTCACCTCACCTCAAGTTTTAATATATAATTTTAAAACATGCAAATACTGTAATATTATATATTATCTATATCTGCTTACATAGTGAAAGTATGAGGAAATGCATGATAATCACCAAAAATTAGAATAGCGGCTACAACAGGGGTTATGGAGAGGGTGCAATCAGTCAGGAGGATAATGCAGAAGCTTCAGCCTAACTTTCAGTGATGTTTTATTTCATAAGCTGTTTAGCGAGTGTACTACAATCTTTTGTGACACCTCAATAAGTTTTAAAAGAAACTAACTGGTTAGGAAAAAACATTAGTTGTCTGGTCTGTGGATAGTTGTCACTTTGCTCTCATTCCCTCTCAACTGCGCACCTAACTGCCTCATTGGCCTCTCTTTTGCCTAGGGAGGCAACTTTCTACTCATAGGCCTAAAGCAGATTTAATTCCCTAAATAATAATAAGCCTTGTGTCCAGTCTGCTGCCTAATTGGTTTCCTATCTCAGTTTCTTAGTCTCTTTCTAAGTATGTTTTGTTGTTCAGTTGCAAGGTCGTGTCCAACTCTTTCGACCCGGTGACCTACAACAAGCCAGGCTTCCCTGTCTTTCACTATCTCTCAGAGTTTGCTCAAATTCATGTCCATTGAGTTGTTAGCTTCCTTTTCTCTAGCCTCTCATTTATTCGGCCTTGTGTATATACTTCTCCGGAGACAAGGCATCTACAATTCTTTAATGGAGACCACACAAGCATAGGATTGCCTTTGGCATTTTCATGTCTGCTTGGCTCACAGAGGCATCAGAACGCCTTTCTTGGCATGTTTGTGGGTGAGATAGTGGGTGATCAAAAAAATAAAAACCATAACTGCATTTATTTATAAAGAGATCGAGGAGTTATTTACTGAGCATCTTTTTGTGTGTGTGCAGGGTACTGTTTCTCTAGTGTGGAATTCTCTGTTATGATAGTAGCCTTTTCTATTAGGTAGTCTGTCAACGAGCAGTAGCAGTATGCAGAATACTGACCCAGTGCCGCACAAAGTTACGAACAAGTGAATCCCAAGCCCTTATACAGTGTTTTACTTAATGGGGATGTCATAACACAATGAGAAGAGTGTGTAGCAGGGAAAATCTAGTGGCACTAAGGAGTGTGGCTCTGGGTATGCTTGGTGAGTCCAGTGTCAGCAACTGAGTCCTACCAGAGGGCCATGTGCACAGTGTGCTCAGAACTATATTTTCTTACCTAAAGTTAAAAGCATATTTGTCATTTAATGAATGATTATTTTAATATTTAGAGAGAGAAGATATTTCAAAGTAGATGCTGATTTCCAATAAGAATAAAAATATGATTTGTGTATCATTAAGATATAAATTTCATGTGTGCTTTTTTTTTTAGTAAGAGGAAACTGAGTGACTGTTTGGCAGGAGCACTTTATTACTTAATTGACGACAAAGAGGTAACAGTTCATTTTGAAAAAGCTATTGGTGTGTGTAATAATATAAAGTTGCCTCTGGCTTAAGCTACACAGAACAAATGAAATGGGGGAGAGAGTTAGAATATGGACTTAGAACAGAAACTACTTGTTACTTGGGAATAGGGTTGTCATAGTTCACAAGGAGAAATACTGGATGCCCAGTTAAGTTTGAATTTCAGGTAAACAATAAATATTTTAAAAATTTAAGTATGTTCCAAATACTGCATGGGATGTACATATTAAAAAATATTCATTTATCTAAATTCAGATTTAAATAATAGTTTATTTTGCAGCCCTACTTGAGGATGAACTTCAGTGATTTATACTGAGAAGAAAACTAGTCCCACTGAGACTAAAATGTTAGGATGCTTAATTTTCAGTGAATAACTGATTGCTTTAATGGCTTTTGGTAGTCTTATATTGTTGCTCTTTGGGCAGGGTATAACCCGCCATGTAGATAGACTACATATAATTATATTATAGCTGCATTGGTTTGAATTTCCACTTATATAGTAATACCAGGTCTTGATTAAACAAGGTAATAGGAAGGAAAGAAGATCTCAGATAATTTCTAATAAAAATAAAAACAAAATTAGTTAAAGGGGAGATATAGATGGATTTTATGTCCATGTAATGTTTATAGTTATCACCAGAGTGCTATTTTATGGGTGGTAAGAGGCAGTCAGATTCTGGAGATTTGGGATGTGGCCCGAGGTTTATATACTTGTATAATTTTCCTGTCTCCTACCTCCATTTTAAAGACTAGCACAGCATGGAATTGGTTCATCATATATCTAGCGCCTGTCGTAGTTCCTAGCACACAGAGTTTTACAAGTCCTTTTTTTTCCCTCTCCTATTCACTCAAACAAGTTTTTTGAATTCCCTCTCCTCTGTATGTATGGTGCTTTTTCTTATATATCTTTCCTTGGTCTTTCTCTTCTTTCATTAGATGGGATAAATCACATCTTTGAAAAAATATACAGTAGGATATACCCAAACAGGCCAAGTTCTTAGTGTTATGTGTTAACACCTCGAGAGCCTGGCCCTTAAGACTGCTTAGTGGCTCTAACAGCTGATCACTGTAGCATCCATTTAACCCTCAGCTCCTCTGATCACAGTCTTAAACTGTGTCTTCTCTTCCAGGGGCACCCACCCATTGCTTGGATATCACACAATCAGCTTTTTATGAATACTTACTGAAAATAATTTTTATTTTGAAAACTTGATATGTTAAACAGAAATAGCCCTTGGCCTCAAGATTGAGTTAGGTGGAATATTTGTACAAATTCCATAAACCAAAGAGATACTACATATTACTTACTGTATGACAACATTTTGTATGGAAAGCACATCATCTTCTCTACTGTCTTAACAACTGTGTCTTTTAAGCATATCAGAGAACTCCAAACTGATTTGTATTCTAAAGTGCTGAACATTTTTCATAAAAGGCAAAAATATGGATAAGAAAAGGCACTTCTTTTTAAAAATGGTCTTTGAAAAAAGTCACATTCTCAGTAAAATACCCATTGAAATGGAAGCAGTATTAACTCATGTTTGCTTAAGAATCCATTTGTTGTTAAGTTGCTGAGTTGTGTCTGACTCTGAGACCCTGGACTGTACCATGCCGGGCTTCCCTGTCCTTCACCATCTCCTGGAGTTTTCTCAGACTCGTGTCCATTGAGTCATTGATACCATCCAACCATTTCATCCTCTGTCTCGCCTTTCTCTTGTCCTCAAATCTTTCCCTGCATCAGTGAATTTTCCAGTGAGTTGGCTCTTCATTTTAGGTGGCCAAAGTCTTGGAGCTTCAGCTTTAGCATCAGCCTTTCTCAGTAAATATTCAGGGTTGATTTCCTTTAAGATTGACTGGTTTGATCTTCAGCCCATTTTATTTTTTTAAAAAGTTTTGAATGGTTATATGCAGGATAATGGCTTTTTTGTGTTTCTGTGCCTTTAAATGTGTTATTTTCTTTCCTTGGAATGCCTTTCCTTGCCACTCTTCTCCTTTTTGTTTTGCTTGGATAAGTTCTACATATTTTTCAGTTCTCAGCATAAGGGAAGATTGTATCAGGTACATAACTCTGACTTCTGTGTCCACTATATATGCTTGTGTGGTGCTTTTATAGTTTTTCTTGCTTCCCTTCTGGTTTGTGTGCATGTGTGCTAAGTCCCTTCAGTTGAGTCCCACTTTTTGTGACCCTATGGACTGTAGCCCACCAAGCTATCATGTCCATGGGATTCTCCAGGCAAGAATACTGGAATGGGTTGCCATGCCCTTCTCCAGAGGATCTTCTTGACCCAGGGATTGAACTTGCATTGATCTCTGACTTCTGTATCCATAATATATGCTTTTGTGGTGCTTTTATAGTTTTTCTTGCCTGCCTTCTGGTTTGTAAACCTTTTAAGGGCAGGGCCCTATTTACCTTTGTATAACCAGTACATGGCATTAGGCTCTCAGGTCTGTGGTGGTTTAGTAAATAAATAAAACGTGTACTCTTTGTATGTGTGTATAACATTCCATACATGACTTTGCATACTGTAGAAGATGAGTAGCTACTTAATTATGAATGCTTCCGAAAAACCAGTTTGTTTGTGGCTGACTATATTTTACATGTTTTGTAATTTAAATACATAAATAGTTGAACAGTATAAAAGGAAAAAGGGCCATCAGCGCTTATAAAAGCTTTAAAGTCAAAGCCAATTGTAGGGTCTGTTTCGGAACAGTTCTAATACCTTAATGCTCTGTTGTGGGACTTTTGAGATTCTCCTTGATTTTGGGACCCTATGTCCAGTTATAAAAGATAGCATGTTTTAGCCACTCCTAAACATGTGAAGTTATAGCTTCTGAGATCATGCCATAAAAGGAATTTTGGCTTTTTGGCAACCAGTCCAGCGCACCCTATCAAAATAATGAAACTTAATTACAAAGGTGTTTAACTCATATATGTTTCAAAACATTTTCATAATAGGGATTCTTGTATGGTCATTGTGGAAATTAAAAGTTTAACTAAGCAGTCCTCTATGAATTATTCTTCTTTATAACAGATGTGGTTAAGCATTGTACTTGTTCCTTCCTCATTGCTATGGGGCAGAGTGAAAGTCACCCAGAATGGGAGACAGTTGGTCCCTGTTCTAATAAGACGAATTTCATAAATGGCTAAAGTGGTTGGCGCTTATGGCATATTTTACACACACATTTTTAAGTAGGTGAAAACTGTTTCAAAGTGAGTATCAGGAGTGGTCTTAAAGAGAAATGTCACAGTTGGGCGTATTCACTAGGCCACCAGTCCCTGTGTTACTTGATCAGGTGTCTTGAAACAAGTAATGGTGTTACCTTCCCTTTTCCCCGACTGCTGCCTTGCCTCACCCCACTGCCTGTTCCCCACTGAAAATTTTATATTCTCAAAATAATGACTCCAGGATAGTTCCTTAGGTTTTCTATATTGGAGGAGCTCAGTGGACCTAAGGGAAAATGTCAGTTTCCAGAGAAGCAGGAACTGAGTTTGTCAATGATGAAAAGACTTGAAAGAAGGAGATGAATGATAAAAGGGGGGAAAAGAATAAATGTTAGGGTATAGGAATATGGCATGTATAATTCTCATTTTTTGACATCTTCAAACCATTAAGTTGCCTACTATTATCTCAGCCCTTGCTGATGAAGTTTTTAGTTAAGTGTATTGTTGGTTAGAGTTACTTGGGAGCTCCACTGTACAACAGTAGTTGAAATTATGCCTGTATTGTCATGCTGGTAATTTTTTATTGATTTATCACAAGTCATAGTTTTAGGCATTATAGATTTACTAGTGTTTAGTTCTTACTCTGATAATATTTTTATTAAGGAAAATACCTCCAAGATTATTCAGTGGTGAAAGATGTAGCATATGTGTGTTAATTTTTAAATCATAATATTTAGAATATTATTTATGTAATTGAGTTTTAAATGGCTATAATGCTTATTATATGGGAATATTAGTATTTATGCATATGGCATTTCAAAAGCAATGCATCATTATTTTAACATTCCTATTCTTATTCTTCTTTCCTTCTTTTTGTTTTTTTTTTTTTTTTTTTTTAAAGAATTAATGTGCCATCTGGAAACCTCAAATCATGCCATAAAAGGAATTTTGGCTTTTTGGCAATCAGTCATCAGGATATGCTTTGACTCTGCACCTTATCAGAATAATGAAACTTAATTAGAAAGGTGTTTGACTTATATATGTTTCAAAACATTTTCATAATGGAGATTCTTGTATGAACATCGTGGAAATTAAAAAATTATTACTACTCTGTCCCAAGGTTAAGATATTTAAGTTATTATTATGAGATAGCCCATGTATCTTAAACAGAATTGTAAATCAAAGCCCTATGTGACTAAATGGTTCTGAGCTAATTTTAAGCACCATATCCTGTATCTTTTTTCAGTGTTAAAATAAGCAAATATGTTTAGTTTATATGTTTTTCAGAGAGGAGTGTTGCAATATTACAATGCAATTAACTTGCTCTGTTCTTCTCTTCTGAATAATGTAGACATTGGAACTGTCAGCCAAAGGACCTTTTTTTGGAACATTTTTTTTAAACTCTAAAAAGTAACAAGTTTTTAAAATTAATTGAGAGAAAACAGCTGAAAGCATGCATTGAAAGGGTTAAGTCGACATGAAAGAATTCATTTCCACTTTAATGACCTAGCCTTGCTGGGTTAGGACGATAGGGAACATGCTTCTGACTTGTACTCCTATTGCCAATTAACACCTCCTATAACAGGTTGCCTCAGCTAGTCATTGAAGCTCAGGCAGTAGAAATAGTTTACATGCAGCTTGTTTTTCACACTAGTTGTTTAATACTCACAAAATTAAAGTATTAAAAGGTTGTTTCTTACCTTGCTCGGTAAGAGATAAACAGTACAGTGGTAGTTATTTGTGTATGTTTAAATTTTCTTCTTTTCTGTTCAGGTACCCCCTGCCTAGGGGTTTTTAACTGAGGAAACTGAAGATGGTGGTTTCATCAAATTCTTAAATTTTTGATGGAATTTGTGAAGGGCTGTATTGCAGTGCCAGAAATTAAGAATTATTTCCTGTCAGCTATTTAATATATGCTTAGGTTTTATTTTATTTTTTAGAACAGTCACCTTCATTTGTTAATAAAATGTTTTTGTTGTTGTTGAAAAACATTTTAACAGACTTAAAAGATAATTCTATAATGCAGGACCAAATATACACCTTAAAATAGCCATTATAAAAATAAATCCATGTAATATTTTAATCCTAAAACAGCTTTTAAATAAGTCTAGAAATGTTTTCTGTCATTGCCCAAGGTAGCTTATATTTTTAGATGTTTTTGAACTGTTGCAATTAAGTGATGTTACTTATTTTACATTTATTTTTAAGTGACACTTTGGTTCATGTTTAGTCAGCAGGTATTTTAATAACATAGAATTGGCTAAATAATTGATACCAGTTCACACTAAGAGAAAGGTGGAGTAATATAACTAATAGTGTTAACAAATTTGTTAAAAGGCCTGAGTTGGTAACACTTTGAGGTGTTAGTTTTTATCCTGTTATAATGGTAAATGCCTGTGTGTGTTTTTTTTTTTAAGCACTTAGTCAACAAGGGCTGCCCAAGTAAAAGTCATGGCTTTTTATGCTGGATCAGATCTTAACCTTCTAATGAGGGCGGGTGGGAAAGTCCCACAAAAACAATACATATCTCTTTTAATTTAACCACATTTAAAATTTGTGGACCTGGATGACAGTTTGTTTTACTAAATGTACCAGATTAAAACAGAACAAAAAGTAACAGATTAAAACTCAGTTGTACAGAGTTTGATGCCCTTGTGGAGTTCCTGATAGGTATTATATCACTGGTCAGGTAGATCTTCATGTATGTATAAAAGGTCAGTCACACTACTTGTGCCTGTGGCTTACCTGTTTTACCTTGCAGTTCTGTTAGATAGCTGACTTACACTCTTAGTCAGTTTAAAGGTATGATTTCACCCTACCTCATTCTAAACAAACTTTAAAAAGTCAGGTGGGATGAGGAGGAAGATGGGAGGGAGGTTTAGGAGGGAGGGGACATGGGTGTACCTATGGCTGATTCTTGTTGATGTATGACAGAAAAACAAAAAATTCTGTAAAGCAAATGTTCTTCAATTAAAAAAATGAAGTGGCAAAGAAAGAGTCAGGCTTACTTAAAGTGAATTTAACGTTGTGCCTGTAGGATTTG
>SJYW01046390.1:1332440-1369115 GCA_006410735.1 Raphicerus campestris | reverse complement strand
TCTGGACACAGCCTTGAGTTTAATGGTCCATTGTTAATGAGGGAACATTCCTTTTGATAAAGAGAGAGAAGAGGGCTCTGGACAGACTTTGCGGTAAACAGAGGTTTCACTCCCCTTGCTGTATGATAACATGTATGCACCTGCGCTATGCTGAAAAGGCTTATTCATAAGGTCTGGAATGCTTTCTGGGGGATATATAATAATAAACCGCCATTATTAGGGGCACAGTTTTTTCCTCTGGCCAGAGTGTGTATGTCTGTGTCTCGTTCGTCTTGTGTGTTTTATGTCATTTCACTTGTAATCTCCAGTAATCAACAGGCTTTATTATTGTTATAGGGGAATTCTGTAATGAAAAAGAAAAATGGTCTAACTATTTGTCTTGAGGGTAGACAATGGTCCTCTCAATCAGACAATTTAACAAAGGAAAAGCAAATGACCTAAGAGGTAAAAAGATACTGACAAAACAGGATAGTAATGAAAAGGAGAGACTAACCTTTTGTGAGAAACCACATTAGGGCTGAATTGTAGCAAATTTCTAGGTGTTTAGATTCTTTGGTGGTCATTAGCCTATTTGCTCTCAGATCCATCATTCCCAGCCCTTCCCCAGCTCTACTCTGAATCACAGGACACGACCAGGTTAAATGGTATTTCCCAGTATTCCTTTGGCAATTGGTTTCTGATTAGGTTCAGCCAATAGAAGTCACTGACGGAAGTCTGGAGGGGAGAAGGAGGAGAACAGCATTCTATCACTAAGAAAAAGGCACTGTGAGCCATCATAGGTGATACTTGGGGTAGCTTGGAAGGCTGCTAGTTTTGAGTGGACTCAGAAAAAGTGATAGTTCCTGAGTACAACTCCTCTTCTTCTGGGCACTTTGGTATGAAACTAAAGAAATCAGTTATCTGCTTCCAACAAGCCCAACATTCAATGCTGGGACAGATGTACTAATAATGTTACTGATAGACATTCTAGTTTATAAAGGGGAAAAAAAATGAAAGGCTTAAAAGAGCCCCTGGTCCATTGCAATTTTGAAATACAGCTAGGTGAATGTTGGGAGTTTCCTTGATTAGGTTCTTTGGCTTGAAAATAGTCCTTCATGGTTCTTGGCGGAACCCCCTGGGTTCTTGGTTCAGTCCTTGAAGCCAACCTCTCTTCTTCCTGGAAGGGAGTGTGTGTTCATGGATGAGGATGAGCAGATTCATCAGTCTATGTCTTGCCTGTAAAATTTAGAGGATCCAACAGCGTCCTTTTGTTTTTTACCTCCTTGTCCTTCTCATTCCAAGTTGGCGTGGAGTTCACTCTTTGAGACAGAAACTGCACAATGCATAGGCTGCTTCAGAATGGCTCAGTCCTACCTGTGGCTACTGCTGAGAGCCTAACGCCAAGGAATAGCACCGGTGAACTTCTTAGAGGCTCTCTGAGTGAGAGGATGTGTGTGCATGCTAAGCTGCTTCACTCATGTTCAACTCTTTGTGGCCATGTGGACTGTAGCCTGCCAGGCTCCTCTGNTGGTGGTCATTAGCCTATTTGCTCTCAGATCCATCATTCCCAGCCCTTCCCCAGCTCTACTCTGAATCACAGGACACGACCAGGTTAAATGGTATTTCCCAGTATTCCTTTGGCAATTGGTTTCTGATTAGGTTCAGCCAATAGAAGTCACTGACGGAAGTCTGGAGGGGAGAAGGAGGAGAACAGCATTCTATCACTAAGAAAAAGGCACTGTGAGCCATCATAGGTGATACTTGGGGTAGCTTGGAAGGCTGCTAGTTTTGAGTGGACTCAGAAAAAGTGATAGTTCCTGAGTACAACTCCTCTTCTTCTGGGCACTTTCGTATGAAACTAAAGAAATCAGTTATCTGCTTCCAACAAGCCCAGCATTCAATGCTGGGACAGATGTACTAATAATGTTACTGATAGACATTCTAGTTTATAAAGGGGAAAAAAAAAATGAAAGGCTTAAAAGAGCCCCTGGTCCATTGCAATTTTGAAATACAGCTAGGTGAATGTTGGGAGTTTCCTTGATTAGGTTCTTTGGCTTGAAAATAGTCCTTCATGGTTCTTGGCGGAACCCCCTGGGTTCTTGGTTCAGTCCTTGAAGTCAAGCTCTCTTCTTCCTGGAAGGGAGTGTGTGTTCATGGATGAGGATGAGCAGATTCATCAGTCTACGTCTTGCCTGTAAAATTTAGAGGATCCAACAGCGTCCTTTTGTTTTTTACCTCCTTGTCCTTCTCATTCCAAGTTGGCGTGGAGTTCACTCTTTGAGACAGAAACTGCACAATGCATAGGCTGCTTCAGAATGGCTCAGTCCTACCTGTGGCTACTGCTGAGAGCCTAACGCCAAGGAATAGCACCAGTGAACTTCTTAGAGGCTCTCTGAGTGAGAGGATGTGTGTGCATGCTAAGCTGCTTCACTCATGTTCAACTCTTTGTGGCCATGTGGACTGTAGCCTGCCAGGCTCCTCTGTCCATGGAGTTCTCCAGGCAAGAATACTGGAATGGGTTGCCATTACCTGCTCCAGGGGATCTTCCCAACCCAGGGATTGTCTCCTGCATTGGCAGGTGGGTTCTTTACCAGTAATGCCATCTGGGAAGAGAGGATCTGAGACACCTTTTATCTCTTAAAATGATCTTTGGTGTAACTGAAAACCAGTGACCTTTTGATCTTTTTGAAGTTTTAGCAAAAGTTTGCAGAGTTACTTCCTGGGTATCTTTCTCTAGAGCAGGATTTCCTGACAGTGTTCAGAAGCCACTTCCTAAGATTAATATTTTTTAACTACCTGGGGTAGATGAAGATTTTCAAAATCATCAAGTCCTGATCCTTTTTTATTTAACAATATTTCTGCTACATTCTCTCTTTTGCTCTGACATTTTGCATTTTGCTATATGTACCAAAAACAAACAGTGTCACCTCTAGTACTTTGCTTTGAAATCACCTTAACTATATTATAACAACATTCACCACTTAAAAGTTTCGCTTTCAACATAGCTGCAGGAGACAATCTCACTAAGGGTTCTGTCACCATGTTGCAAGCATTTGCCTTCTAGTTTCCAATACCGGGCTCCTCACTTGTCTCACAGTACCCTTACTTGTCCTCATAGTACCCTCAGTGTCCGTATTTCTCCTGATAGTCACGGTGACCCCAGTCATGGTGATTAAATTTCTCTATCATGCTCTTCAACATCCTTCTGGTTTCCACCCATCACTTAGTTACAAAACCACAGACACATTTTTAGGTATTTGTTACATTAGCATCCCACTACTAGGCACTAAAATCTGTATTAGCTTTCTATTTCTATGTAACAAACCCCATAAACTTACCAGTTTAAAACATGTTTCTGTGGGTCAAGAGTTCAGGCACAGCTTTGGTGGAGTCTCCACTTCAGGGTCTCATATTGAACATTTGATTAGGTTGTGTTTCCATGTGGAAGATCAAGTGAAGAAGAACCAGCTTCCACACTCTAGGTTGCTGGGAGAATTCATTTCCTTGCCGTTGTTGAACTGGGCGTATCAGAAGTTTTGCTAGCTGTCAGCCGGAGGCTGTCCACAACTTATAGAGGCCACCTGAGTTCCTCGCCATGCAGTTCTCTCTATAGGTAGTTCAAAACATAGCAACTTGGGTCTTCAAAGCAGCAGCAATGTGAGAAAGAGCAATTCTGCCCATGAGATAAATTCTTTCCTAATGTAACACAGTGATGGGACTGATGTATCCCATCGCATCTGCCATGTAATATAATTATGGGAGTAATGCCCTATAACCAAGCAGGGAGATCAAACCAGTCAATCTTAAAGGAAATCAAACCTGAATACTCTTTGGAAGAACTGTGCTGAAGCTGAAGCTCCAGTACTTTGGCCACTTGTTTCGAAGAGCTGACTCATTGGAAAAGCCCTGATGCTGGGAAAGATTGAAGGCAGAAGGAGAAGAGGGTGAAAGGGGATGAGGTGGCTGGGTGACATCACCAATTCAGTGGACATGAACTTGGGCAAACTCTGGGAGATGGTGAGGGACAGGGAAGCCTGGTTTGCTGCAGTCCATGGGGTCACAAATGAATTGGTCAAGACTTGATGACTGAACAATGACAACTGGCTGGAAGCAATTCACAGGCTCCACCTACAAACAGGGGTAGGAGCTTAAAGAAGGGCACTAATAGCAGAAGGCAGGGATCAATAGACCTTAGGGTCTATCTGCCGCACTGGACAATGCGGGGTGGAAACTAGTAGATAAATGCTGTCCTCCCCTTCACTCAGGCAGACAGTTCTAGATGAATTCTAGAATACTATTTGGAGATCTAGAAGACTGAACCCTGATTGCCTGCAGAAATGTCTAGGTTGGTGATCTAGCTTTGAATTGGCTTTCCCTCCTTCCATGATTTAGTTTTCCAGTTTTTCCACTCTTATTCATTGGGATCTCTGTCCAAAATCAACTATGGGCACATAAGTTATAGTCATAGGCTCTAATTCCTGGAAGGAAGTCAGGTTAAGGAAGAAGGAGTGAATAAACCTATATAGTAGTACATTGCAAAATAGGAGGGGCAGTAAGCAGGAGACACATCTCTCCACCCCATATAATTTCTCCAGATCATCTTTAATAAAGCAATGCTAAGACTTCATGACACTGTTTCATGAAGTTGGCTTAAAGCTCAACATTCAGAAAACGAAGATCATGGCATCTCGTCCCATCACTTCATGGGAAATAGATGGGGAAACAGTGGAAACAGTGTCACTTTATTTTGGGGGGCTCCAAAATCACTGCAGATGGTGACTGCAGCCATGAAATTAAAAAGACACTTACTCCTTGGAAGAAAAGTTATTGACCAACCTAGATAGCATATTCAAAAGCAGAGATATTACTTTGCCAACAAAGGTCCGTCTAGTCAAGGCTATGGTTTTTCCAGTGGTCATGTATGGATGTGAGAGTTGGACTGTGAAGAAGGCTGAGCGCCAAAGAATTGATCCTTTTGAACTGTGGTGTTGGAGAAGACTCTTGAGAGTCCCTTGGACTGCAAGGAGATCCTGCCAGTCCATCCTAAAGGAGGGTCAGTCCTAGGTGTTCACTGGAAGGACTGATCCTGAAGCTGGAACTCTAGTACTTTGGCCACCTCATGCAAAGAGTTGACTCATTGGAAAAGACCCTGATGCTGGGAGGGATTGGGGGCAGGAGGAGAAGGGGATGACAGAGGATGAGATGGCTGGATGGCATCACCGAATTGATGGACATGAGTTTGAGTGAACTCCAGGAGCTGGTAATGGACAGGGAGGCCTGGCGTGCTGTGATTCATGGGGTCACAAAGAGTCAGATACGACTGTCTGAACTGAGCTGAAGACTTCTGAAAGAAAGCATGGGACAGGCTTCCCTGGTGGCTCACTGGTAAAGAGTCCACCTGCCAATGCAGGAGACACAGGTTCAGTCCCTGGTCCGAAAAGATCCCACATACCTCAGAGCAGCGAAGCCCATGCACCACGACTATACGGAGCCTGTGCTCTCGAGCCTGGGAGCCACAGCTGCAGAGCCCACACGCCACCCGAGCGCCTGTCAGGCTCCCCAGAGGAGCCCCTGCAATGACAAGCCTGCTCACTGCAATGAGAGAGGAGCCCCCACTCAGCAATGAAGGTCCAGCACAGCCACAAATAAATACATCTTTTAAATGAAAAAAAAAAAAAAGGACAGAAGAGTTTTATAAGATACTCCCTCCTTCATAAAGCCGGAACTTACCCTGGGCTGGGCTAGCAAGTAGAACTTAATTAGTTTCTGTTGTAGAGAGAGAGAGCTTTATCAAGTAAGCCTGGTAAAGTGTAATGACTCAAGAATGACAAAGTATTTAAAAATAGAGAAGAAAACTATTAAGTATTTGTCACCAAATAATGACTCGTTTTCTTCAGTTACCTCTCTTTTTTCAGCGCCTGTCATCTGACATGACGACCATTCACTCTACTTTGGCCAAGTCATTTGAGTTTGGGGATGGAATGGATAGAATAATGGCAACAGAAGGACACATGACACTTGGGGAAAGAGTTAGGAGGAAGAAAAGCCAGTGGGGTGCTCATCAAAAGGACTTGAGTCAGACTCATATGGACACCAAGTGTAGCTCAGTGAATTATTGTAATCTTCACGTAAAACGTCTAAAATTGTTGCCTTAAGATTGCACCGTCCGCAAGGTCAGAGTTCGCATTTCCTTTTCCTAAAATGTGAGTTAGCACTCTGAAATGTCTAAAGGTAGATGACCATCTTTAGTTGGTGAGTATATTGTATGAACAGGCCTGGTACTGAGCTAATTGCTGTGTCTTTTTGAGGACAGATGGTATTATTACCCCTTCCTCTAAATGTGGGGACACTGTGAGCGTCAGGATCTTGAGCAATTTGCCAAGGTCATAACAGCTAGTGAATGACAGAGCTGAGACCCAAGATCATGTCTGGTTCCTCTGAAGTTAAGGGCTCTAACCCCCGCTTCACACTGCTCTCTCAGGGTTCAAACAGCAAATTTAAGTGTTTACACATTTCCCTTCAGTCACTTAAACGATAACATTTCTGTTTTTCTCTGAAACAATGCAGTCTAATCTATAGAGATGAAAAACACATCAGTCCTTGAGGGCAGGAGAAGGATGGGAGGGGCAGGAGGAAGGAGGAAGGAAATACAAAGGGCCATGAAAACACGTTGGGGAGTGACAGATATGCTCTCTATCGTGATCAAGATGATGCTGTCGTGGCTGTATACATAGGTCAAAACATATCAAATTATACTTGAAATATGTACAGTTTATGACAGGTCAGTTATACTTCAAATTGCAGATGAAGAAGTAAGAATCAAGAAATAAAATGTCTTGTCTAAGATTAGCCAGAGAGATAGTAGCAGAGATAGAATAAAAACACAGCTTCTAAGATTCTGGAACAAGTGCTTTTTAATCCCTCTCAATTTGATGTTATTCCCATTTGGTTCCAAAAAGGATTTAGAGAGACATAAAATATGGCATGAAAGAAAGAAGAGAATCATGCTTAAGAGAACTATGGGTCAACTTATCTCCACTGAGCACTGGAAACCTATGGTGAATTCATTAGATGAAAAGTTCAATGCGTCTCTTTAGAAGTTTATCATCATACGCAATTTACTGAGAAATACATTTTTTAGGAAATCTAAAATTTCTGTGACCAGCAGGGGGCAACTAAATACTTCAGAAACAATATCTTGTACAGGAGAACAAATTATAATTGGAGACTGTTAGCATCTCAGCAGTGTAGAACTAAATTTCTTCTAAAATGATGATGAACACCTAGCCACACATTCTCACAACACTGAATTTGTGAAGATAATTGNAACAATATCTTGTACAGGAGAACAAATTATAATTGGAGACTGTTAGCATCTCAGCAGTGTAGAACTAAATTTCTTCTAAAATGATGATGAACACCTAGCCACACATTCTCACAACACTGAATTTGTGAAGATAATTGGAACATTCCCCTGAGAAGACAGACTATAAAACCACATTCTAAGGCCTATATGTGGCAGAATGTTTTGGCTGTTTTTTCAGTCTGGTAAGATTTTTGCAAAAATCTATGTATTTTATAATAGAGGTTTCTTTTTTTCTTTTTTTAATTTCCTGTGTTACAGAAAATATAGGGAATTCCATGGTTGTCTAATGGTTAGGACTTGACATTTTCACTACCAGGGTCCAGGTTCAATCCCTAGNCACTGCCTAATACCCAGTAGGAATTCACAAATAAAGAACAATCCTATTTTACTGATCCTCTGATAATTGCTATCGTTCTTTCCTGGGATCCTTTATTCCCTTATTGTCGGGCTGGTAAGATTTTATTTTCCAAAACCAAAGTTCTTATTAAACAGCCATTTTTGGATAGGATTGTCCTGTCAGTAATGAGGATTAGGCAGTGATAGGTGCTTACATGTCTTAACTTCCTTCTGAATTCAGAACCAATTGATAGGGAGCCAGAGAGAGGGAAAAAAATAAAACAAAAGAATACACCTTCTTACTGATAAAGCTGCTTGGACAATATGAGTTCAGTGTACAGTCACAACCAAGATTTTCAATACTCCTCCTCAAGTCCAAATGGGAGATGACAAAGATCCCAAAAGCCATGCAGCGGGGGCCAAAAAAAAAGAAAAGAAAAAGAAAATGCAATATATAAACAAAGAAAATATAATAAACATTGACTTATTTCTGTACGTTATTCTAGGATTCTGCTTTTTTAATCTGAAATCAAAACAGAGCTTGCATAGATCTATATATATATAGAGAGAGAGAAAGATTTATTTTAAGGAATTGGTTCAAACAATTGTGAAGACTCAGAGAGGAATTGCAGTTCAAGTCCAAAAGTAGTCTGCTGTCAGTATTCCTTGTCACTTGGAGGAGGTTGGTTTTTGTTCTATTAAGGCTCTCAACTGATCAAATGAGGCCCACCCACATTATGGAGGGAAATCTGCTTTCCTTAAAGCCCACCAGTTTAAATGTGAATCTCACTGAGAAACATCTTCACAGAGACATCCAGAGTTAAGTTTGACAAAATATCTGGGCACTGTGGCCCAGTCAAGTTGACATATAAAATTAACCATCACAGTTGTTCTATTTGTTTATACCTATAGGAATAGATTTATATGGTCAAATAATCTAAACCTTCTCCATATGGAACTGCAATGCCTGACACAAAGATAGCATTCAGTAAATGTATGCTGATTTGAATTGAACTGAATTTAAGTGAATTGAATTAAATATCTTCCAGTGATAGCTAGGTTCTGCCAGGCTTCCAGTGTGATACTGAGAGGTTATATAGGATAGAGTTTAGGCACAAGCTCTGGAATCAGAGTATCCTCTATTAATACCATCAATGCTATTAAAACTATTAATAATAGCTATTAATGGGCTTTTCTTGTGGCTCAGTTGGTAAAGAATCTGCCTGCAATGCAGGAGACCAGGGTTCAATTCCTGGGTTGGGAAGATCCCTTGGAGAAGGAAATGGAAACCCACTCCAGTATTCTTGCCTGGAGAATCCCACAGAGGGGTTGCAAGACTACAACCCCAGACAACAGGCCATAGGGTTGCAAGAGTCGGACACGACTTATGACTAAACCACCACCACAGTTAATGGCATTCATTGCTGGTGTTAATTAGTATTCCTTTCTCTTTCCCTCTGGGTACTCAGTGGATTGACTGTGTATCCTGCAGCTGGCTGGGGCCATGTGACTCAGTCTGGCCAATGAAATATTGTGGAACTGATATGTGTCTGTTTTAGAATGAGGGCATGAAAGGCCTGTATGAAATTCCCAGTCTTTCTTCCCCTACTGGGGCAATCACAGGAGACTCATGTTAAGATGGTGATCCCACAAGGTGGAAAGAGTCTGGATTATTATGTCACCATGTGGAGAACAGTTGTTTGCAGCCAAAGCCAATTTTTTGGAACAAGAAATAAGTCTGTGTTGTTAAACCAGACTTGTTTTTCAACTGAAGTGTAACCTAGACTATTCTGTTCTGTCTCACAGATTTGTTTTGATGATTCAATTGGATATTTTATGGAAATTTCTTGATTAATCGTAATTAGCACCCAAATGTTATGACTATTATATTGAATGAATCACATTGTCTTTGAATAAAAAACATTGCTTGGCTGTTGATCATTATAACAATTCAAAACTCACAACAGTCAAAGTACCAGGGAACTTTTGTTTGAAGTATTCTAACTCTTTAAACTTCCACTTAGAACACTGCCTAATACCCAGTAGGAATTCACAAATAAAGAACAATCCTATTTTACTGATCCTCTGATAATTGCTATCGTTCTTTCCTGGGATCCTTTATTCCCTTATTGTCGGGCTGGTAAGATTTTATTTTCCAAAACCAAAGTTCTTATTAAACAGCCATTTTTGGATAGGATCGTCCTGTCAGTAATGAGGATTAGGCAGTGATAGGTGCTTACATGTCTTAACTTCCTTCTGAATTCAGAACCAATTGATAGGGAGCCAGAGAGAGGGAAAAAAATAAAACAAAAGAATACACCTTCTTACTGATAAAGCTGCTTGGACAATATGAGTTCAGTGTACAGTCACAACCAAGATTTTCAATACTCCTCCTCAAGTCCAAATGGGAGATGACATACTAATGGACATTTTCAGTTTGCAGGACAGATTAACTTAGCCAGAGTTACCACTTCACACTCAAGTGTGGTCAACGGTGGAAAGAAGAAAGTTTAGGCCTCAGAAAGTGTTAATCACTCAGTCGTGTCTGACTCTTTGAGATCCCATGTAGCCCACCAGGCTCCTCTGTCCACGAAATTCTCCAGGCAAGAATACTGGAGTGGGTTACCAATTCCTTCTCAGGGGTCCTCCTGACCCAGGGATCAAAGCCAAGTCTCTGGCATTGCAGGCAGATTCTTTACCATCCGAGACAACAGACCTCCATCTAGAAGGTAAGCATGGGCTTGATTCACACAAGTTTGAGAATGAGAAACAGATCAGAATATAATCTGTTGTGGATAGGTAGATTTGAAAAATATGGCAAGAATGCAGTGGATTTTATTTTCATCTCCCCAAATCACTAACTAAATGCTCTTTCAACTTACATACAGAAGGTGGCAGAAATAAAAATAGAAGTTACTCTTCACTAAAGTTCTAAAAGAACCATATTACTATTTTAAGAGCCAGGTAAGGGAGCACCTAAACAAATGAAACAAACATTAACAAATCTAAACGGAGAAACAGAATTTCTGCCCAAAGGCAAACAAGAGACAAAGCAGCTGTTGATTAGTGATGACTGCTAAGGTGAAAAGTCTGTGCTGGCCTGGTGCTAATGCCCTTCTGAGCCACAGGTATGCGGCACAGACTAAGGAAATCCACAGGCAAGGAGAGGCTCGGAAGAAATAACCAGCTGGGTTGGTGCCCTGGCAACCTCCCAAGCTGGAGAGTACAGACGTGTGTTGATGATTGTTAAGAAGTTATATGTGGGCTCAGCAGAAAATAGTGATTTTTTTTAATAAGCTTTTGTCATTATAAATGTAGTACCTGCAAAGTAGAATGTTGGATCTATTGGGCTGTCTAAAAAGTTCCTTCATTTTTTTAATTAAATGTAATGTAAATTAAAATTTTTATTTAAAAATAAGACACATTTGTCACTTTTACCAAGAACTTTATTGAACAATATATTTACGGTTTTGTTTCACTGTGCCGTGCTGTGCCTAGTTGCTCAGTCATGTCCGACCCTTTGAGACCCCATGGACTGTAGCCCGCCAGGCTCCTCTGTCCATGGGAATTCTCCAGGCAAGAATACTGGAGTGGGTTGCCATCCCCTCCACCAGGGGATCTTCCCAACCCAGGGATCGAACCCAGGTCTCCTGCATTGCAGACAGATTCTTTAACATCTGAGCCACCAGGGAAGCCCAAGGATACTGCAGTGGGTATCCCTTCTCCAGGAGATCTTCCTGACCCAGGGATTGAGCTGGAGTCTTCTGCGTTGCGGGCGGATTCTTTACTAGCTGAGCTAACAGGGAAACCCTTTGTCCCACTGCCTTTTGCCATTTTTCAGGCAACTTCAACTTTCACCTTCCCAAAACTTTTTATCTTTTCAAGCAAAGAACTGTTCCAGGTGCCTTTGACAATCTTCCACGGAATTTTTTTCCATGAAGAGAATTTTATAAAGAAATAAATGGACATCTGAAGGTGCAATGTCTGGTGCACAGAGCCAATGAATCAGAACTTCCCAGTCAAGCTGTAACAGTTTTTGCCTGGTCATCAAAGAAACATGTTGTCTTGAGCTATCCTGAAGGAAAATGATGCATTTCCTTTTGACTAATTCCAGACTCTTCCTGCTAAGTGCTGCTTTCTGTGGGTCTAATTGGGAGCAGTACCTGTTGGAAGTAATAATTTGATTTTCCAGAAGGAACTTATAACAGAGCTCCAATCCCACCATATATACATCATCACCTTTTCCAGATGAAGATTGGACTTCAGTGTGGTTGGTGGTGGTTCATTTTGCTTACCCCAGGATCTCTTCCATTCCACATTACTGTACAGTATTTAGTCACGTTCATTGCTCATCACAATTTGTTTTTAAAACAGAACATTTTTGTTATGTTTAAGTAGAGAATAGCATGCGGAAATAGTCAAAGTTTTTTTCACTTGACATATGTGGAACCCAAACATCAAAGTGATGAACACAACCAAGCTGGTGCAAGTGATTTTCAGCGCTTGATTTGGATATTTTGAGTCAGCTATCTCTCATGTGGTGTAATGCTGACTGTTCTTAATTAATGTCTTGATTTGATAACTATTAACTTCAACTGGTCTACCTGACTGTGGAGCATCATCCAGCGAGAAGATTCCAGCATGNAAAAGCCATGCAGCGGGGGCCAAAAAAAAAGAAAAGAAAAAGAAAATGCAATATATAAACAAAGAAAATATAATAAACATTGACTTATTTCTGTACGTTATTCTAGGATTCTGCTTTTTTAATCTGAAATCAAAACAGAGCTTGCATAGATCTATATATATATAGAGAGAGAGAAAGATTTATTTTAAGGAATTGGTTCAAACAATTGTGAAGACTCAGAGAGGAATTGCAGTTCAAGTCCAAAAGTAGTCTGCTGTCAGTATTCCTTGTCACTTGGAGGAGGTTGGTTTTTGTTCTATTAAGGCTCTCAACTGATCAAATGAGGCCCACCCACATTATGGAGGGAAATCTGCTTTCCTTAAAGCCCACCAGTTTAAATGTGAATCTCACTGAGAAACATCTTCACAGAGACATCCAGAGTTAAGTTTGACAAAATATCTGGGCACTGTGGCCCAGTCAAGTTGACATATAAAATTAACCATCACAGTTGTTCTATTTGTTTATACCTATAGGAATAGATTTATATGGTCAAATAATCTAAACCTTCTCCATATGGAACTGCAATGCCTGACACAAAGATAGCATTCAGTAAATGTATGCTGATTTGAATTGAACTGAATTTAAGTGAATTGAATTAAATATCTTCCAGTGATAGCTAGGTTCTGCCAGGCTTCCAGTGTGATACTGAGAGGTTATATAGGATAGAGTTTAGGCACAAGCTCTGGAATCAGAGTATCCTCTATTAATACCATCAATGCTATTAAAACTATTAATAATAGCTATTAATGGGCTTTTCTTGTGGCTCAGTTGGTAAAGAATCTGCCTGCAATGCAGGAGACCAGGGTTCAATTCCTGGGTTGGGAAGATCCCTTGGAGAAGGAAATGGAAACCCACTCCAGTATTCTTGCCTGGAGAATCCCACAGAGGGGTTGCAAGACTACAACCCCAGACAACAGGCCATAGGGTTGCAAGAGTCGGACACGACTTATGACTAAACCACCACCACAGTTAATGGCATTCATTGCTGGTGTTAATTAGTATTCCTTTCTCTTTCCCTCTGGGTACTCAGTGGATTGACTGTGTATCCTGCAGCTGGCTGGGGCCATGTGACTCAGTCTGGCCAATGAAATATTGTGGAACTGATATGTGTCTGTTTTAGAATGAGGGCATGAAAGGCCTGTATGAAATTCCCAGTCTTTCTTCCCCTACTGGGGCAATCACAGGAGACTCATGTTAAGATGGTGATCCCACAAGGTGGAAAGAGTCTGGATTATTATGTCACCATGTGGAGAACAGTTGTTTGCAGCCAAAGCCAATTTTTTGGAACAAGAAATAAGTCTGTGTTGTTAAACCAGACTTGTTTTTCAACTGAAGTGTAACCTAGACTATTCTGTTCTGTCTCACAGATTTGTTTTGATGATTCAATTGGATATTTTATGGAAATTTCTTGATTAATCGTAATTAGCACCCAAATGTTATATTATATTGAATGAATCACATTGTCTTTGAATAAAAAACATTGCTTGGCTGTTGATCATTATAACAATTCAAAACTCAACAACAGTCAAAGTACCAGGGAACTTTTGTTTGAAGTATTCTAACTCTTTAAACTTCCACTTAGAACACTGCCTAATACCCAGTAGGAATTCACAAATAAAGAACAATCCTATTTTACTGATCCTCTGATAATTGCTATCGTTCTTTCCTGGGATCCTTTATTCCCTTATTGTCGGGCTGGTAAGATTTTATTTTCCAAAACCAAAGTTCTTATTAAACAGCCATTTTTGGATAGGATCGTCCTGTCAGTAATGAGGATTAGGCAGTGATAGGTGCTTACATGTCTTAACTTCCTTCTGAATTCAGAACCAATTGATAGGGAGCCAGAGAGAGGGAAAAAAATAAAACAAAAGAATACACCTTCTTACTGATAAAGCTGCTTGGAAAATATGAGTTCAGTGTACAGTCAAAACCAAGATTTTCAATACTCCTCCTCAAGTCCAAATGGGAGATGACATACTAATGGACATTTTCAGTTTGCAGGACAGATTAACTTAGCCAGAGTTACCACTTCACACTCAGTGTGGTCAACGGTGGAAAGAAGAAAGTTTAGGCCTCAGAAAGTGTTAGTCACTCAGTCGTGTCTGACTCTTTGAGATCCCATGTAGCCCACCAGGCTCCTCTGTCCACGAAATTCTCCAGGCAAGAATACTGGAGTGGGTTACCAATTCCTTCTCAGGGGTCCTCCTGACCCAGGGATCAAAGCCAAGTCTCTGGCATTGCAGGCAGATTCTTTACCATCCGAGACAACAGACCTCCATCTAGAAGGTAAGCATGGGCTTGATTCACACAAGTTTGAGAATGAGAAACAGATCAGAATATAATCTGTTGTGGATAGGTAGATTTGAAAAATATGGCAAGAATGCAGTGGATTTTATTTTCATCTCCCCAAATCACTAACTAAATGCTCTTTCAACTTACATACAGAAGGTGGCAGAAATAAAAATAGAAGTTACTCTTCACTAAAGTTCTAAAAGAACCATATTACTATTTTAAGAGCCAGGTAAGGGAGCACCTAAACAAATGAAACAAACATTAACAAATCTAAACGGAGAAACAGAATTTCTGCCCAAAGGCAAACAAGAGACAAAGCAGCTGTTGATTAGTGATGACTGCTAAGGTGAAAAGTCTGTGCTGGCCTGGTGCTAATGCCCTTCTGAGCCACAGGTATGCGGCACAGACTAAGGAAATCCACAGGCAAGGAGAGGCTCGGAAGAAATAACCAGCTGGGTTGGTGCCCTGGCAACCTCCCAAGCTGGAGAGTACAGACGTGTGTTGATGATTGTTCAGAAGTTATATGTGGGCTCAGCAGAAAATAGTGATTTTTTTTTAATAAGCTTTTGTCATTATAAATGTAGTACCTGCAAAGTAGAATGTTGGATCTATTGGGCTGTCTAAAAAGTTCCTTCATTTTTTTAATTAAATGTAATGTAAATTAAAATTTTTATTTAAAAATAAGACACATTTGTCACTTTTACCAAGAACTTTATTGAACAATATATTTACGGTTTTGTTTCACTGTGCCGTGCTGTGCCTAGTTGCTCAGTCATGTCCGACCCTTTGAGACCCCATGGACTGTAGCCCTCCAGGCTCCTCTGTCCATGGGAATTCTCCAGGCAAGAATACTGGAGTGGGTTGCCATCCCCTCCACCAGGGGATCTTCCCAACCCAGGGATCGAACCCAGGTCTCCTGCATTGCAGACAGATTCTTTACCATCTGAGCCACCAGGGAAGCCCAAGGATACTGCAGTGGGTATCCCTTCTCCAGGAGATCTTCCTGACCCAGGGATTGAGCTGGAGTCTTCTGCGTTGCGGGCGGATTCTTTACTAGCTGAGCTAACAGGGAAACCCTTTGTCCCACTGCCTTTTGCCATTTTTCAGGCAACTTCAACTTTCACCTTCCCAAAACTTTTTATCTTTTCAAGCAAAGAACTGTTCCAGGTGCCTTTGACAATCTTCCACGGAATTTTTTTCCATGAAGAGAATTTTATAAAGAAATAAATGGACATCTGAAGGTGCAATGTCTGGTGCACAGAGCCAATGAATCAGAACTTCCCAGTCAAGCTGTAACAGTTTTTGCCTGGTCATCAAAGAAACATGTTGTCTTGAGCTATCCTGAAGGAAAATGATGCATTTCCTTTTGACTAATTCCAGACTCTTCCTGCTAAGTGCTGCTTTCTGTGGGTCTAATTGGGAGCAGTACCTGTTGGAAGTAATAATTTGATTTTCCAGAAGGAACTTATAACAGAGCTCCAATCCCACCATATATACATCATCACCTTTTCCAGATGAAGATTGGACTTCAGTGTGGTTGGTGGTGGTTCATTTTGCTTACCCCAGGATCTCTTCCATTCCACATTACTGTACAGTATTTAGTCACGTTCATTGCTCATCACAATTTGTTTTTAAAACAGAACATTTTTGTTATGTTTAAGTAGAGAATAGCATGCGGAAATAGTCAAAGTTTTTTTCACTTGACATATGTGGAACCCAAACATCAAAGTGATGAACACAACCAAGCTGGTGCAAGTGATTTTCAGCGCTTGATTTGGATATTTTGAGTCAGCTATCTCTCATGTGGTGTAATGCTGACTGTTCTTAATTAATGTCTTGATTTGATAACTATTAACTTCAACTGGTCTACCTGACTGTGGAGCATCATCCAGCGAGAAGATTCCAGCATGAAACTTCACTAACCACTTTTAAAAAATATTGTATTTGTTTGCTTATTTATGGCTGTGCTGGGTCCTTTCTCTAGGTGCACCAAGTATGGGCCATTCTCTAGTTGCGGTGTGCAGGCTTCTCTCTTGTGGAACACGAGATCTAGAGTGTGCAGTCTTCAGTGGTTGTGGCTCCCAAGCTGTAGGACACAGCCTCAGTAATAGTGGCACACAGGCTCAACTGTTGCACAGCATGTGGGATCCTCCCAGGTCAGGGATTGAACCCACGTCTCCTGCATTAGCAGGCAGACTCTTTACCACCGAGCCACCAGAGAAGCCCTGCAAACCACCTGTGGCACGTTGAATCAGTCATAGTACTGTCTGCATACCCTGAACACATCTTTTTTTGTGTTTTTACCTTTCTTGAAATAATAAAGCATCAGTTCAGTTCAGTTCAGTCGCTCAGTCATGTCCAACTCTTTGTGACCCCATGAATCACAGCACACCAGGCCTCCCTGTCCATCACCAACTCCCGGAGTTCACTCAACTCTTGTGCATCGAGTTGGTGATGCCATCCAGCCACCTCATCTTCTGTCGTCCCCTTCTCCTCCTGCCCCCAATCCCTCCCAGCATCAGAGTCTTTTCCAATTAATCAGCTCTTCGCATGAGGTGGCCAAAGTACTGGAGTTTCAGCCTCAGCATCAGTCCTTCCAATGAACACCCAGGACTGATCTCCTTTAGGATGGGCTGGTTGGATCTCTTTGCAGTCCAAGGGACTCTCAAGAGTCTTCTCCAACACCACAGTTCAAAAGCATCAATTCTTCAGCGCTCAGCTTTCTTCACAGTCCAACTCTCACATTCATACATGACCACAGGAAAAACCATAGCCTTGACTAGATGGACCTTTGTTGGCAAAGCAATATCTCTGCTTTTCAATATGCTATCTAGGTTTGGTCATAACTTTCCTTCCAAGGAGTAAGTGTCTTTTAATTTCACGGCTGCAATCACCATCTACAGTGATTTTGGAGCCCCAAAAAATCAAGTCTGACACTGTTTCCACTGTTTTCCCATGCTGAAAACGTTGCTTTTTTTTTCTTTCATCTTTGATATTAAAATGGCTACACAAAAAGTCATTGAGTTGGACGGCATCACCAATTCAACGGACATGAGTTTGAGCAAGCTCTGGGAGATGGTGAAGGACAGGGAAGCCTGGCATGCTGCAGTCCATGGGGTCACAAAGAGTTGGACACAACTGAGTGAAGAACAATGACAACACTTTTGTGTTGTTTTGTGCTTTTTAGCCACCAATTTTGATGTTTTTTTAAAAAATGCCTACTGATATGACAGCTGTCACAATACAAGCTAACAAAATTGTTTTGAATGAAGGTAAAAATGACTGAGTGCTACCAGAGCCATCTTATGGATAAAAACTAGCAAAACTTCTGGCCAGCCCAGTATATATGAGCAAAACAGGCAAATGAAAGCCACCACAGTCCCTACCCAGATGTTTACCACTGTTAACAGTTTATTGTATATCTTTATTTATCCCTATACATGCATATTATATAAATATGTATTTTTAATTGAAGTGGTTTTAGCATACTTAATGTACAGTTTTGTAACTTAGCCACTTTTTAAAAACTGAAAATCTCCACCTTTCCAGATCAATACAATTTCATCTTATCTAAAACCCCAATTCAGTTTTTCTCATTAGTCCCCAAAATCTCTCTACTTTGAAAATAGTAACTGAAAGCAAAGAATTATTATTTATTTTTCCTTTCCTATAGGAACCATATTTCAGGATAACCAAAGTGTTCCAAGTAATGAAGTTTACTGAAGAATGTCAGAATAGGGCAGAAATAATTAAGTTAGAATTATTTTACAGTTATTGAAATTATTGGCTCACATGAGGGTTTTAAATGAGTGTTAAAGGATAAGCTTCATGTTTGAAGAATAGATAGATATCTCTGTAGTATTAATGTCATACAAATCACTTCTTAGTCACAAGTTTATAAAGTAAGGATAAGCCTGCCATCGTTAATTCAGTTATCAGTTTAAGTGTCAATAACTGTCATCAAATATCATGAAAGATACTATATAAAACTATACTACATCATCTACAAGTATTCCAAAATGTAAACCCTGAACCCATCAAGTCTCTACATTTAATATCTTTTAGAGAAAGAGTTCAAAAAGTCAGTTTTATAACTATGAAAAATCATATTCTGGGTTGCTAAGCAAATGGGAAGGCAAATTTTAAAAAATAAAGAGATGTATGCATTATGCTTAGGGATACATTTTGTTTTACTATGACTCACTGTACTGAAGAAATGAGTTTGGCAAGAGGTGACTGGCTTAGAGTATTGACTCCATGTATGGTAAGAGAGCTGGTGGGAAACCTTACTTGAACGGAGAACACAACTCTGAAATTGAGTCAATTGCCTGGTTGCTGAAGAGATGTCTTTCATTATTACATTACATGTGAGATCCTTATGTTTGAAATGAGGATTGTCCAGATTCTGAAATAAACCTGCTGCCATGGCCTGAAGTTATGCTTATCTATGTGTCATTCATAATTCTTAGAATTAGGCCAGTTGATGCAAAAGTTTGGTGTCAAAGGAAAGTTGGTGGAGTATTTAGTCCCTGTGTTATTTTCTATCAATTGAGTGGAGTGAAAATACAGCTAGTAACATGGTATAGAATGTGGTATTTCCTAAAGATTGTAATCGTAAGAGTTTCTATTTCTTGAGTTCTATGACTCCTATAACACTGTAAAATAGGCTTTTAAAATATCCATTTTACAGATAAGGAAAAGAGCTTTGGTGAGGTCACATAGCTTATAAATGACATGGTTAGGATTAGAATCAAGATCTGTCTGATTTTAGAGTTGGAGCTCAATCCTCTATACTATACTACTTTGGTGAGTCAAATTTATATTAATAAACTTTGTAACATTGATTCATTTTTGAGATTTTTTGGGACCTAATAGTCATATTAACTTAAAACAGTTTCTAAATTATCACTAGTAACCTAATGGGATTTCTATGCATGAAATAAAAGTACTTAGTTCTTGTCAAATATTAGCACTAAAGAAACAAAACATTAACAGAATACTTTGGATTTTCTTTTCAGATGTCAGTGCTATTCAAGGCAAAGCCTAAGCTTTTACTTGACATTTTGGGCTACTTTGTATGAATTTGACAGTTGTGCATTTGGAATCTGTTCAAATTCTATTTGTAGCTAAATCATGTGAGTGCCAAGGAGAGCAGTACAACTGCTTATTAGCATCTCTAGAGTACTCTTTNGCCTAAGCTTTTACTTGACATTTTGGGCTACTTTGTATGAATTTGACAGTTGTGCATTTGGAATCTGTTCAAATTCTATTTGTAGCTAAATCATGTGAGTGCCAAGGAGAGCAGTACAACTGCTTGTTAGCAACACTAGAGTACTCTTTATTTGTAGACTGTCTTATATATATTTAAAGACGTTAATTTTAACATGATCAATCAGATCTATTTGCCACAGGTTATATAATGTTAGGCTTTTCACAGTAGTTTAACAGAGGTTTGGAGCAAATAATAGGTAGCATGAGTTGCTTTTGACTTGAATACTTTTACTCAGAAAAATTATAGACATGATAAAGAGGAAACAACTATTATATTTGTTAAGGGTAAAAAATAAGTAATAGTTGTAGAGTACATTCCCATTAGCCTCACCTATAGGCAGATAAAAGAAACTTACATGTTTTAAAGGTTTTTTTGTTTTTTAAGCAGGAGGCACAGTTATAGTTGAGAATATGTTTCTTTGAGAAATGAGACATTTTGGGACTTCCCTGGTGGTCCAGTGGCTAAAACTCCATACTCCCAGTGCAGGGGACCTGGTTTGACCCCTGGCTGGAGAAGTAGATCCCACATGCTAAGAGTAGATCCTGCAACTAAAGATTTTACATGCTGCAACAAAGATCTCATGTGCTCCAGCTAAGACCAAGTGTAGCCAAATAATTAAAAAAGAAATGAGATATTTAAAAAATAGATCATACTTAAAACAACAGTTCTTTAATATCATGTATCTTGAAGTCATGACAGAGGATGAGACGGTTGGATGGCATCACCAACTCGACAGACATGAGTTTGAGCAAGCTCCAGGAGTTGGTGATGGATAGGGAAACCTGGTGTGTGGCAGTCCATGGGGTCACAAAGAGTCAGACCCGACTGAGCGACTGAACTGAACTGAACTTAGGTGAACATGAAGTCAGTATTGACATTTCTCTTTTGTTTTTGTTTAGTTGCTAAGCCGTGTCTAATTCTTTGTGACCCCATGGACTGTAGCCCGCCAGGGTCCTCTGTCCGTGGAATTTCCCAGGCAAGAATACTGGAGTGGGTTGCCATTTCCTCCTCCAGGGGATCTTCCAGACCCAGGGCTTGATCCCTGGTCTCCTGCTTGGCAGGCAGATTCTTTACCATTGAGCCACCCGGGAATATCCCATTAATGTCTTTTTATAGAAGTGGTTTGTTTGACTCAGAGGTCCGTACATTGCATTTGGTTGGTGTGTCTGATGCATCTCTTTTAACCCACGAGAGTGCCTTTCTTTTCCTTGCCTTCATTTGTGAATAAAGGTCATTATCTCCCAGAATTTTCCCTGCTCTTAGGTTAGATCCTTGTGTTTATATACGGTACTATTTTTGTAACAATATAAGAAAGTGGGGGAGAGTTACAATGCAAATAATGTCAGGTCCAAGACTATTGGCTGATCGCAAAAAATAGTGGGAAGTAATCAACAATGAAGGACCAGTAGGGGTGTGATCTTCAGCGATCTCTGGAAAGGAGTTGACATTCAAAGAAAAAGTCTTAAATGGGGCTGTGTCAACTCCAGCTCATTTCTAAGAGGGGTTTACCGAGGTTTGTGGTTAAAGGAAATGACTAGGGGAATGGGACTGGGAGCCTCATTTAGCTGTGCATGTAAGAATACTAGATAAAAGTAAAGTTCCCAAAGCGGACTGAAAACAAGTCGAGAGGAGTATCAACAAGACCTAGAACAGAGGGGTGATCCTGACAGGAATGCGCTGTACAGATGTTACTGGAATATAGGGTAGGTGCTTTTCTCTCCACTTTGTCACCTCTGGGTTACCAGTGTTCTAGATGGGTGGGAGAGACACTAACTACCTAGAATATCTGGTAGAAGTCATCTAGGTCAGTAGGATCTGTCCTTGTTGGGAGGGGTGGGTAGATGGCTGCTACCTGATAATGTTGGAGTACGGCACCTTCATTCCAGCAGACAGCAGAAAGGACAGTTTTGAAACACTGTTAGTTTACAGGGTGAGGCCTCTTGCTCTCTTCTCATTCATTTCAGGAAAGAGGTGGAGTAATATAGATTCTTGATAGATTTTTTTTTTTGAAAGAGAATGGGCCTCAGTTCTGGTAAAACTGGTAACTTATTAAATCAAAGAATTAAAAGTACAATCTGGTTTAAACAAACTGAATTACTTGTGACCTCTCAGAAAGTTTATAGATATGTAAATACGAGCTGAACAAAGTTAACTGGAATAATCTATAGTAGTAATATGTGATCTTTTATATGTTAAAAGATAGAAATAAAAGTCATTTGAGCATTCTGCAGTGAAATTACAGTTTTATTAAGAAAATATTATAGAAGAAAGTATATTTTGAATAATATCATGAGGGCTGAGGGAAAGAAAGTAAAGCTTTGGTGAAAAAAATGAGGTATAATTCCTTTACCATCTTTGCATTATAGTTGCCACAATTTTAGAAATTTAAGGGATTGTGTGGCCTATGCTTCCCATCTTTACATAATTATACACCCTCCTAAAATTGGAATGAAAAACATATTTAGAACTTGTAATATGTAGTCGGGTCGTCATCAGAAAGAGATGGGTTCGTCTTTTAAAAATTTATTTGGAGCTTAGAGTGCCCTCTGAGCTGAATTAAAACTCAGGAGTCAACCCTAACAACCTGAGCATAAACTTTTAACTATTTCCAGAGATGTATTAAAAGTTACAGCATGCACCTAACTTTGAATAGGCATGTGGGTGGAAAGAGTAGGCAGAGCTTTTCAACAAGATTTAATTGTCCTTAACCTGTGAATATGTAATTACATAATTCATTATGATGAACTTTCATTTTTAGACTTCTGTGGTGGGAATCATTAATGCTTCATAGTTATGTGAAAAACAGTAATAATTCCATTTTTTATTATTACAAATCATGATCTCCTAAATATATGCTAATTTCTTAGCCTGATTATTAGTGAATCATCTTCACTGGTACATTATGCAAATTTGAACTAAGAATGTCATTATGAAGAAAAACACTTAAAATGCGGCACCAGTACAGTTATTTAAAATGAGAATGCCAATAAAATCTTAATATAATTTTGCCTGTATGGATGAGAAAAGAGAAAAAAATGTAAATGTTTAGTGATTTTGCTTTTAAAGGCATATTCTAGGTGGAGATAATAATACAAATGGGTGACATACTTGGTCTGATGAGGTCTATTGAATAGTAACTGTAAAGTGAGAATTTGATTGGACTTATCCTGCTGTTAGGCATATGGACGATTATTTTTCATTTAAAATATTAAAATAATTTTTAACAGTTCTTACTGTTTTGCATAATCATTTTTATATTTATGCAAATATGTGCCACTTTCAAATGTCTTTCTTTCGGTCTCAACTCTCAGACCTCCCATTTGGGATCATTTCATTTTTGTCTAAAGAAAGATATTTCTTCTTTAGACTTTCTGTTGGTGAGAATTTATTATCAGCAAACTCTGCTCTTAGTTGCCTGAAAATGCCTTTATTCTTGTGGCATTCCTGAAAGATCTTGCCACTGGTTATTCAATTGTAGACTGACAGTCACGTTCTCTTAGCCCATGGAGGATATTATTCCACTGCCTTTTGGTCTCTATTGTTATTGATGAAAAGTCACTTATCAGACACTTTTGAAGGTAATCTGTATTTTTTTTCCTCTGCTACTTTTATGGCTTTTTTTCTGTTTTTGGTGTTCTACAGTGTCACTATAATGTATCTAAATATGGATTTATTATTCTTTAAATCACTTGGAATTTGAGAGACTTTTTAGGATTGTGGGTTGGAGACTTTCGTCAGTTCTGGAAATTGTCATCCATTCATTATCTTGCCAAATATTGCCTCTGCACAATTTTCTGTTTCCTATTCTTCTGGGGCTATAATTCAAATAAGATTTTCTCATAACATCTTCCATATCAATTAACATCTCTATTTTTCTGTTGCATTTGGGATAATTTCATCATCTCTGTCTCCTAGTTCCCTAGATCATACGTCTGCTCTGTCAAATAGACTAGTAAACCTGCCCACTGACAATTAAACTTGTCAATTTTTTTTTCAAATATCTAGTCTTTTTTTATAGTTTCTTATTCTCTGTACATATTTTCAAGCTTGTTTTTTATTTTTTATTCATGTTTTATATGTAGAGTACATCATGAGAAATGCTAGGCTGGATGAAGCACAAGCTGGAATCAAGACTGCCAGAAGAAATATCAGTAACCTCAGATAGGCAGCTGATACTGCCCTTAAGGCAGAAAGCAAAGACAAACTAAAGAGCCTCTTGATGAAGGTGAAAGAGGAGAGTGAAAAAAACTGGCTTACAACTCAATATTCAAAAAACAAATCATGGCATCCGGTCCTATCACTTCATGGCAAACAGATGGGTAAACAATGGAAATAGGGAGAGACTATTTTTCTGGGCTCCAAAATCAGTGCAGCCATGAAATTAAAAGATGCTTACTCCTTGGAACAAAAGCTATGACTAACCTAGACAGTGTATTGAAAAGCAGAGACATTACTNTTGGGATCATTTCATTTTTGTCTAAAGAAAGATATTTCTTCTTTAGACTTTCTGTTGGTGAGAATTTATTATCAGCAAACTCTGCTCTTAGTTGCCTGAAAATGCCTTTATTCTTGTGGCATTCCTGAAAGATCTTTCCACTGGTTATTCAATTGTAGACTGACAGTCACGTTCTCTTAGCCCATGGAGGATATTATTCCACTGCCTTTTGGTCTCTATTGTTATTGATGAAAAGTCACTTATCAGACACTTTTGAAGATAATCTGTATTTTTTTTCCTCTGCTACTTTTATGGCTTTTTTTCTGTTTTTGGTGTTCTACAGTGTCACTATAATATATCTAAATATGGATTTATTATTCTTTAAATCACTTGGAATTTGAGAGACTTTTTAGGATTGTGGGTTGGAGACTTTCGTCAGTTCTGGAAATTGTCATCCATTCATTATCTTGCCAAATATTGCCTCTGCACAATTTTCTGTTTCCTATTCTTCTGGGGCTATAATTCAAATAAGATTTTCTCATAACATCTTCCATATCAATTAACATCTCTATTTTTCTGTTGCATTTGGGATAATTTCATCATCTCTGTCTCCTAGTTCCCTAGATCATACGTCTGCTCTGTCAAATAGACTAGTAAACCTGCCCACTGACAATTAAACTTGTCAATTTTTTTTCAAATATCTAGTCTTTTTTTATAGTTTCTTATTCTCTGTACATATTTTCAAGCTTGTTTTTTATTTTTTATTCATGTTTTATATGTAGAGTACATCATGAGAAATGCTAGGCTGGATGAAGCACAAGCTGGAATCAAGACTGCCAGAAGAAATATCAGTAACCTCAGATAGGCAGCTGATACTGCCCTTAAGGCAGAAAGCAAAGACAAACTAAAGAGCCTCTTGATGAAGGTGAAAGAGGAGAGTGAAAAAAACTGGCTTACAACTCAATATTCAAAAAACAAATCATGGCATCCGGTCCTATCACTTCATGGCAAACAGATGGGTAAACAATGGAAATAGGGAGAGACTATTTTTCTGGGCTCCAAAATCAGTGCAGCCATGAAATTAAAAGATGCTTACTCCTTGGAACAAAAGCTATGACTAACCTAGACAATGTATTGAAAAGCAGAGACATTACTTTTCCAACAAAGGTCCATCTAGTCAAAGTTACGGTTTTTCCCAGTAGTCATATATGGATCTGAGAGTTGGACCATAAAGAAAGCTGAGTGCCGAAGAATTGATGCTTTTGAACTGTGGTGTTGGGAGAAGACTGCAAGGAGATCCAACCAGTCAATCCTAAAGGAAATCGGTCCTGAATATTCATTGGAAAGACTGACGCTGAGGCTGAAACTCCAATACTTTGGCCACCTGATGCAAACAGCTGACTCACTGGAAAAGACCCTGATGCTGGGAAAGACTGAAGGCAGGAGGAGAAGGGGATGACAGAGGATGAGATGGTTGGATGGCATCACCAATTCAATGGACATGAATTTGGGCAAGCGCCGGGAGATAGTGAAGGTCAGGAAAGCCTGGCATTCTGGAGTCCATGGGGTTGCAAAGAGTCAGACACGACTGAGCAACTGGACAACAGCAACAATATATTTTGTATATTTTATAGTCTGTATTTGGTAATTTCAGTAGTTGAAGTTGTTTTAAATCTATTTCTGTTTAAGACAGTAAATTTTCTGTGTAGACATGGGGTGTATATGCTATTATGGGGGAAGCTTATTTCTAGTACATCTTTAAACTGAATGAATAATTCTTGGAACGCTTCTCTCTCTCCGTATGTGTGTGCCCGTAGGACAGGTCATGGCTTTTGTCTCTTATTAGATAAAGAAAATCTCATGTAAACTGGGCCTGGCAAATGTCCATAGGGTAAAAGCATGCTTTAGGATCTGCTCACCTCTCTAGGTTTCTGCCTTCACTTAATTTCTTTGACCTAATAATTTCTTTATTGCCAGTTAATCAATTTGATACCTAGTCTATAATATTGCCAAATACAAAGCCTATGCTCTTTCTTAAAGTTTATTATCCAAACTTTCTTGGAGGGATATTTTCTCAAGATAAATAATAGTAAGAAGAAATGCTTAAAATCAATATGCAAATATTTTGCAAGGAAATCTGTAGATTTTATAAGTGGACTTTATTTTTAATATAAATTTTATTTGAATGTCTATCTGGCTATTTTGTAGATCTCTATCATTTCATTTATTAAATAGAAGTTTGCATATTGTTCTAGAGTGCATTTAAGTCTTTGAACCACTAATCTGTTGGTTAAAATTAGGTTATGTTATATAACAATTTCAAAAATCTCTGTAATTTAGAACAAGAAATATTTATGTTTTACTCTTCTTTCACATTTCTAGCTGCAAGTCAGCTGCAGTATTGCTCCAGGGTAAAGGTCAATTTCATGTCTGCTCCACATATTTCCTCATTCTGAGACACTACTTGAAACATGCTTTGCTCATGTCAGGAAGTTCAAGACTAATCGATTACATTAAAAATTAAAGAAGTTAGCATGTGTCACATCTACTCACAAACAACTGGCTACAGCAAGTCACATGACCAAGAGTAATAGTACAATCCCCTTCACAGACTTCAAAATAATGTCAAAAACTTTGTTTATGTCTGAAATTGCTCTCAATCTTCTTTGAAAAATTACGATTTTAACCTAAAAGCCTCATCAGCAGTCTTTGGTAATGTAAGTGTCTAAATGGCAGGCTAATAGAAGGAAGCTCAGACAGTAAAGAATCTGCTGCAATGCAGGAGACCTGCATTCAATCCCTGGGTCAGGAAGATCCCTTGGAGAAGGTGATGCCTACCCACTCCAGTATTCTTGCCTGGGAAATGCCACGGACAGAGGAGCTTGGTGGGTTACAGTCCATGGGATCACAAAGAGTTGCACAGTACTGAATGGCTAACATTTTCTTTCAAAGGAAAAACCAAAACCAAAAAAAAAAAAAAGCAACACCCCACAAACCAAATTTCTCACATTCTAGGTCAGAGTTTTCTATGGGAAAGATTATCCTGCCTGTCAGTGCTTAAACTGATTTGAAAAAAAGAAAATTTTCATTCTTAGAAATGTATACTTAATTAAACATTAGTCAAAAGACATGGATTCTCATTGGAGTTTAAATAGGATAGTTATAATAAAAAGTTTTAGTTTAAAATACTATTCTTAAAATCATTTTAAGAGTAGCAATTTGCAGGGCCTCTCTTAACACAGAAAATGGAAGCTACCAAATACTTTTCAGTTACAGTGGAATATCACATATTACAGTTTCTGCTTATGTTATGATCACATTGAAAATGCAAGATTGAATGATTATTTCCTGAAATCCTAGAATATCAGGTTTGAAAGGATCTAAAAAGCATATATTTTTCAGCTTTAATGCATTGAGATGCCATTTTGCTGCAATCAATTGTGATGTATGTTAAAATCATTAGTCATTCATGACAAATAACTATCACTAGCAATAGTTAGCGGAGAAGGCAATGGCACCCTACTCCAGTACTCTTGCCTGGAAAATCCTACGGACGGAGGAGCCTGATAGGCTGCAGTCCATGGGATCGCTAAGAGTCGGACACGACTGAGCANGGAATATCACATATTACAGTTTCTGCTTATGTTATGATCACATTGAAAATGCAAGATTGAATGATTATTTCCTGAAATCCTAGAATATCAGGTTTGAAAGGATCTAAAAAGCATATATTTTTCAGCTTTAATGCATTGAGATGCCATTTTGCTGCAATCAATTGTGATGTATGTTAAAATCATTAGTCATTCACGACAAATAACTATCACTAGCAATAGTTAGCGGAGAAGGCAATGGCACCCTACTCCAGTACTCTTGCCTGGAAAATCCTACGGACGGAGGAGCCTGATAGGCTGCAGTCCATGGGATCGCTAAGAGTTGGACACGACTGAGCAACTTCACTTTCATTCTTCATTTTCATGCATTGGAGAAGGAAATGACAACCCACTCCAGTGTTCTTGCCTGGAGAATCCCAAGGACAGGGGAGCCTGGTGGGCTGCCGTCTATGGGATCGCACAGAGTTGGACACGACTGAAGTGATTTAGCAGTAGCAGCAGCAATAGTTAAAATACAGATTATGAAAGATATACTTGAAATCAAGCAGAACCCTGAGAAGACTTTCCAGGGACAGACCCTGGAATCCTCTCTCCCACTCTTGTTTATAGAAAAGTTTTAGCTTTCTCCAAATTCCAAAGAGCAGATTTAATCAGAGCAGTGAGAAAATGCGGAAACAAAAGAAACCAGTCAAGCAGGACAAAATAATAGTTTAGCCATAAAACAAAGTCAAGGGCCTTTAGTTCCTCCTTGAGGGCTATAGATAATATCCCAAGCCATATCCTTGAGCTGTCTTGCAGATACTAAAATTTGCATCAGGTGGAAGAAGTCAACTGCTGACCCCAAACACATAGAACCCAGACCCGTTGGACCAGCAAGATTATAATGTTGACTCTCAAAAACCACCGTTTCCTCACCACCAATCAATGAGAAGGATGTCCACAAACTAATCAGGCGTGCTGAGACCCCCACCTTGCCTTTAAAAACCCTTCCCATCAGAGAGTTTGGGTCTTTTGAGAATGAGCTGCTTCTTCTCTTTGCTTGACCCCACAATGGGCACCTTACAAAAAACCCTGTACTTCACCACAACTTGGTGTCAAGGAATGACTTTACTGTGCACCAGTGAGGGGACCCAAATTCAGTTCTGCGATATATTAATTATTTACATTTGTCTTCCCTATTATATCTTCATTTTCACTTACGTGCATTCTGATTGTGTGTGGGGGTGTGTGTGTGTGTGTGAGAGAGAGGAGTTACAGCTAGTTTGAAAACAATTTGCATAATCATGGGTACACCATGACTATTTGTTTCAAATGTGAATATCATCCATTGGAAAAAAAAGACTGCATATCATTCCTTAAAGAGCATATAGTCCAACTCCCTTTTATCAGAACTTCAAATGCAGGGAGTAACTTATCTAGTCACATATCTAATTAACCTAAGTTTCCTTGATTCCAGTACAGTGCTTTCCCTTTCAATAAATTACTTTATTTTCAACAGCCAGTGTAAGTAATGGTTGTCTGAGGAGGCTTTACAAATAAACGNTGCTGGGAAAGACTGAAGGCAGGAGGAGAAGGGGATGACAGAGGATGAGATGGTTGGATGGCATCACCAATTCAATGGACATGAATTTGGGCAAGCGCCGGGAGATAGTGAAGGTCAGGAAAGCCTGGCATTCTGGAGTCCATGGGGTTGCAAAGAGTCAGACACGACTGAGCAACTGGACAACAGCAACAATATATTTTGTATATTTTATAGTCTGTATTTGGTAATTTCAGTAGTTGAAGTTGTTTTAAATCTATTTCTGTTTAAGACAGTAAATTTTCTGTGTAGACATGGGGTGTATATGCTATTATGGGGGAAGCTTATTTCTAGTACATCTTTAAACTGAATGAATAATTCTTGGAACGCTTCTCTCTCTCCGTATGTGTGTGCCCGTAGGACAGGTCATGGCTTTTGTCTCTTATTAGATAAAGAAAATCTCATGTAAACTGGGCCTGGCAAATGTCCATAGGGTAAAAGCATGCTTTAGGATCTGCTCACCTCTCTAGGTTTCTGCCTTCACTTAATTTCTTTGACCTAATAATTTCTTTATTGCCAGTTAATCAATTTGATACCTAGTCTATAATATTGCCAAATACAAAGCCTATGCTCTTTCTTAAAGTTTATTATCCAAACTTTATTGGAGGGATATTTTCTCAAGATAAATAATAGTAAGAAGAAATGCTTAAAATCAATATGCAAATATTTTGCAAGGAAATCTGTAGATTTTATAAGTGGACTTTATTTTTAATATAAATTTTATTTGAATGTCTATCAGATATCTGGCTGACTATTTTGTAGATCTCTATCATTTCATTTATTAAATAGAAGTTTGCATATTGTTCTAGAGTGCATTTAAGTCTTTGAACCACTAATCTGTTGGTTAAAATTAGGTTATGTTATATAACAATTTCAAAAATCTCTGTAATTTAGAACAAGAAATATTTATGTTTTACTCTTCTTTCACATTTCTAGCTGCAAGTCAGCTGCAGTATTGCTCCAGGGTAAAGGTCAATTTCATGTCTGCTCCACATATTTCCTCATTCTGAGACACTACTTGAAACATGCTTTCCTCATGTCAGGAAGTTCAAGACTAATCGATTACATTAAAAATTAAAGAAGTTAGCATGTGTCACATCTACTCACAAACAACTGGCTACAGCAAGTCACATGACCAAGAGTAATAGTACAATCCCCTTCACAGACTTCAAAATAATGTCAAAAACTTTGTTTATGTCTGAAATTGCTCTCAATCTTCTTTGAAAAATTACGATTTTAACCTAAAAGCCTCATCAGCAGTCTTTGGTAATGTAAGTGTCTAAATGGCAGGCTAATAGAAGGAAGCTCAGACAGTAAAGAATCTGCTGCAATGCAGGAGACCTGCATTCAATCCCTGGGTCAGGAAGATCCCTTGGAGAAGGTGATGCCTACCCACTCCAGTATTCTTGCCTGGGAAATGCCACGGACAGAGGAGCTTGGTGGGTTACAGTCCATGGGATCACAAAGAGTTGCACAGTACTGAATGGCTAACATTTTCTTTCAAAGGAAAAACCAAAACCAAAAAAAAAAAAAAGCAACACCCCACAAACCAAATTTCTCACATTCTAGGTCAGAGTTTTCTATGGGAAAGATTATCCTGCCTGTCAGTGCTTAAACTGATTTGAAAAAAAGAAAATTTTCATTCTTAGAAATGTATAATTAATTAAACATTAGTCAAAAGACATGGATTCTCATTGGAGTTTAAATAGGATAGTTATAATAAAAAGTTTTAGTTTAAAATACTATTCTTAAAATCATTTTAAGAGTAGCAATTTGCAGGGCCTCTCTTAACACAGAAAATGGAAGCTACCAAATACTTTTCAGTTACAGTGGAATATCACATATTACAGTTTCTGCTTATGTTATGATCACATTGAAAATGCAAGATTGAATGATTATTTCCTGAAATCCTAGAATATCAGGTTTGAAAGGATCTAAAAAGCATATATTTTTCAGCTTTAATGCATTGAGATGCCATTTTGCTGCAATCAATTGTGATGTATGTTAAAATCATTAGTCATTCACGACAAATAACTATCACTAGCAATAGTTAGCGGAGAAGGCAATGGCACCCTACTCCAGTACTCTTGCCTGGAAAATCCTACGGACGGAGGAGCCTGATAGGCTGCAGTCCATGGGATCGCTAAGAGTCGGACACGACTGAGCAACTTCACTTTCATTTTTCATTTTCATGCATTGGAGAAGGAAATGACAACCCACTCCAGTGTTCTTGCCTGGAGAATCCCAAGGACAGGGGAGCCTGGTGGGCTGCCGTCTATGGGATCGCACAGAGTTGGACACGACTGAAGTGATTTAGCAGTAGCAGCAGCAATAGTTAAAATACAGATTATGAAAGATATACTTGAAATCAAGCAGAACCCTGAGAAGACTTTCCAGGGACAGACCCTGGAATCCTCTCTCCTACTCTTGTTTATAGAAAAGTTTTAGCTTTCTCCAAATTCCAAAGAGCAGATTTAATCAGAGCAGTGAGAAAATGCGGAAACAAAAGAAACCAGTCAAGCAGGACAAAATAATAGTTTAGCCATAAAACAAAGTCAAGGGCCTTTAGTTCCTCCTTGAGGGCTATAGATAATATCCCAAGCCATATCCTTGAGCTGTCTTGCAGATACTAAAATTTGCATCAGGTGGAAGAAGTCAACTGCTGACCCCAAACACATAGAACCCAGACCCGTTGGACAGCAAGATTATAATGTTGACTCTCAAAAAACACCGTTTCCTCACCACCAATCAATCAGAAGGATGTCCACAAACTAATCAGGCGTGCTGAGACCCCCACCTTGCCTTTAAAAACCCTTCCCATCAGAGAGTTTGGGTCTTTTGAGAATGAGCTGCTTCTTCTCTTTGCTTGACCCCACAATGGGCACCTTACAAAAAACCCTGTACTTCACCACAACTTGGTGTCAAGGAATGACTTTACTGTGCACCAGTGAGGGGACCCAAATTCAGTTCTGCGATATATTAATTATTTACATTTGTCTTCCCTATTATATCTTCATTTTCACTTACGTGCATTCTGATTGTGTGTGGGGGTGTGTGTGTGTGTGTGAGAGAGAGGAGTTACAGCTAGTTTGAAAACAATTTGCATAATCATGGGTACACCATGACTATTTGTTTCAAATGTGAATATCATCCATTGGAAAAAAAAGATTGCATATCATTCCTTAAAGAGCATATAGTCCAACTCCCTTTTATCAGAACTTCAAATGCAGGGAGTAACTTATCTAGTCACATATCTAATTAACCTAAGTTTCCTTGATTCCAGTACAGTGCTTTCCCTTTCAATAAATTACTTTATTTTCAACAGCCAGTGTAAGTAATGGTTGTCTGAGGAGGCTTTACAAATAAACGTGAAAAGAAGCGAAGTGAAAGGCAAAGGAGGAAAGGAAAGATATACCCATTTGAATGCAGAGTTCCAAAGAATAGCAAGGAGAGGTAAGAAAGCCTTCCTCAGTGATCAATGCAAAGAAATAGAGGAGAATAACAGAATGGGAAAAACCAGAGATCTCTTCAAGAAAATTAGAGATATCAAGGGAACATTTCATGCAAAGATGGGCACAATAAAGGACAGAAATGGTATGGACCTAACAGAAGCAGAAGATATTAAGAAGAGGTGGCAAGAATACACAGAAGAACTATGCAAAAAAGATTTTCATGACCCAGATAATCATGATGGTGTGATCACTCACCCAGAAGCAGACATCCTGGAATGAGAAGTCAAGTGGGCCTTAGGAAGCATCACTATGAACAAAGCTAGTGGAGGTGATGGAATTCCAGCTGAGATATTTCAAATCCTAAAAGATGATGCTCTGAAAGTGCTGCACTCAATATGCCAGTAAATTTGGAAAACTCAGCAGTGGCCACAGGACTGGAAAAGGTCAGTTTTCATTCCAATCCCAAAGAAAGGCAATGCCAAAGAAGGTTCAAACTACTGAGTAATTGCACTCTTTGCACATGCTAGTAGAGTAATGCTCAAAATTCTCCAAGCCAGGCTTCAGCAGTATACAAACTGTAAACTTCCAGATATTCAAGCTGGATTTAAAAAGGCAGAGGAACCAGAGATCAAATTGCCAAAGTCCGCTGGATCATCAAAAAAGCAACAGAGTTCCAGAAAAACATCTACTTTTGCTTTGTTGACTATACCAAAGCATTTGACTGTGTAGATTACAACAAACTGTGGAAAATTCTGAAAAAGATGGGAATACCAGACCACCTGATCTACCTCCTGAGAAATCTGTATGTAGATCAAGAAGCAACAGTTAGAACTGGACATGGGAACAACAGACTGGTTCCAAACTGGTAAAGGGGTACGTCAAGGCTGTATATTGTCACCCTGCTTATTTAACTTCTATGCAGAGTAAGTACATCATGAGAAACGCTGGACTGGGAGAAACACAAGCTGGAATCAAGATTGCCAGGAGAAATAGCAATAACCTCAGATATGCAGATGACACCACCCTTATGGCAGAAAGCAAACAAGAACTAAAGAGCCTCTTGATGAAAGTGAAAGAGGAGAGTGAAAAGTTGGCTTAAAACTCAACATTCAGAAACCGAAGATCATGGCATCTGGTCCCATCACTTCACTGCAAATAGATGAGGAAACAGTGGATACAGTGAGAGACTTTATTTTGAGGGGGCTCTAAAATCACTGCAGATGGTGACTGCACCCATGAAACTAAAAGAGACTTGCTCCTTGGAAGACAAGTTTTGACCAACGTAGACAGCATATTAAAAACTAGAGACATTACTTTGCTGACAAAGGTCCGTCTAGTCAAAGCTATGGTTTTTCCAGTAGTCATGTATGTATGTGAGAGCTGAACTATAAAGAGCTGAACGTTGAAGAATTGATGCTTTTGAAGTGTGGTGTCTAGGAGACTCTTGAAAGTCCCTTGGACTGCAGGGAGATCCAACCAGTCAATTGTAAAGGAAATCAATCCTGAATAATCATTGGAAGGACTGATGTTGAAGCAGAAACCTCAATACTTTGGCCACCTGATAGGAAGAACTGACTCATTTGAATAGATCCTGATGCTGGGAAAGATTGAAGGCAGGAGGAAAAGGAGACAGAAGAGGATGAGATGGTTGGATGGCCTCACCCTCTCAATGGACATGAGTTAGACTAAACTTTGGGAGTTGGTGATGGACTGGCAAGCCTGGCATGCTGCAGTGTATGCAGTTGCAGAGTCGGACACAACTGAGCAACTGACTGAACTGAATTTATCTAGCCACGTCTAATTAACCTAAGCTTCCTTGATTCCAGTACAGTTCTTTCCATTTCAATACATGACTTCATTTTCAACAGCCAGTGTAAGAAAGTGGAGTTGAGGCAGAAGAGGAATAGACAAGGCAATTCATCGCCTACATCTAATCTTTAGTCTCAGTTCCCAAAGTCAAGGAAAAGCCAAAGAGCCCAGATGGTATATTTTGCATCTTATCTATGCTCTGGGAACATTCTTTTTGAAATCTTGTTGTTGTTGTTTCATAAAGTTGTGTCCTACACTTTGTGACCCCATGGACTGTAGCTCACCAGGCTCCTCTGTCCTTGGGATTTCCCAGGCAAGAATGGGTGGGGTGCCTTTTTCTTCTCCAGGGGATCTTCCTCCTGACCCAGGGATGGAACCCATGTCTCCAGCTTGGCAGGCTGATTTCTTACTGCTGAGCCACCAGGAAAGCCCACAGATTTTGAAATCTATCTGATTGCAACTCAGAATAAGAAATACAGTTTAAATCATAACATAGGTCATAGGCACCCTCCTCCACAACTGAAACAAAACTTTCAGAATCCTTGCCCTTGTTATATATATACTCTGATCTTTTATTTTAGACTCCATTCTAGCCTATCATTAAAAAGTAAAATGGACTTTTGAGTCAGTTCAAAAACCCCTGCTCTAGAAAATAAAAGACAGGCTTCAATCTGCTCACAAACTCCAAAATTACTAGCTTTGCTGAAATTGTGTCATTCACAGAATACTAAACTTCCCTCATATTTATCTGAACCACAACTACAATCTCTCAGACTTCAGAACAGAACCTACAGAATCTTTTCCTCATTGGAACACCACTTCATTATAGTATCTCATAGATTCTAAGACTCATTGTTTTTCACATTTTAACATCTCCGAGCTTAAGATGCATCTTTAAAAAATCAGTGGCATAGCACAGTTTAATTGGCAAAGTTTCTTTTCTTTCTTGGGTAACATGAAATAATGGTGAGTCTTAAATTCCATGATGTTTTTAGAGTTTCTATGAACTATTTTAGTAATAAGAATTATATAGGCCAAACTCTTCTGCTTATTAATTTCAAAGTATTCAGCTGATCAGAATGTTTTGTGACCTCTTAAGAAAACGTAATGAGAATCACATAAGAAAAGAACTTAGTTCCGGGTTAGAAGGAAAAATGAGTTACAAACTGAGTTTACTTATTAGTGAAAGCTTTTTCAGTGCCTTCATTGTTGGCAGAATTTGATCTTTCCGCTTTTCTACAGCCCTTATTTTTGTATTGTTACCGTCTTTTTGATCACTGACACTTACTCTTCCTCTCATTACAGGGTTGAGGTGTGAGTTCCTTGGATTCTGGTTTAAAGAGAAGGCAAAATGTTATGTCCAAAAGTTAAAGAAACCTGAAAAAAAAAATATCAAGAATTAGGCTTTATTTTAAAAATGGAACGAATCGTCAAATTCCTGTGTATCTGTTTAAAATAGTCACCAACCTAACACACTGTAAAACTTAATGAACGTTAAACTGGCACGAAGGATCCCGAACAGGACTAGGAACCAAAATAACTTTGCTATTTTCATCTCAGCATGAAAGAAATGCACCATCCTTTCCTCAAAAACAAAAATCTCTTATGAAGAAAACAGTACATTAAATGCCACAACTGACGTGCTACTAGAAATAGGAAGAAGTAGTTACTGCTTTCCGAGGCAGACAGCACGATGCTTTCTGTTTTCCTTCGCTTGGCTAAAACTTTAGGCAAGCCCCAGGCTAGGGAGGTGGGGGGACCCTGAGTCCTACCCGCGAGCTCTATGGGACAGTCTCAGTTTAGGCAGGGCCCTGCCCGACCGGTCCCAAAGGCCTCGCCTCAACAGGCGCGGGGCGGGCG
>SJYW01046390.1:1290745-1331818 GCA_006410735.1 Raphicerus campestris | reverse complement strand
TTCGCCCCAGGATGTCCCGAGGCGTTTTTTTGCTGTGATAAGACTCCGCCCGAACCAAGTGTTGACAGTTACTCCCGCGCGGCCGACGCCCGCTCTGCTGGAGACGCCTCGTCACCGCCTCCGCGCGTCGTCACGTGACGGGAAGGGGGCGTGACCGAGCCCGACAACAGGGGGCGGGGCCGGGGCGGGGCCTCGAATGTGAAGGAGCTCGGCGGCTCCGGAGGCCCAGAGTGGCGGCGGCGCGGCCGGTGACAGCATCAGGCCGCGACGCGTTCCCCGGCGGGCGGCGGTGGTAGCGGCAGCCCCAGCGTCTGCAGAGATAGCTGTCGCCGGCGCGGTAGCCGCTGCCGGTAGCCCGCAGACGGGGAGGTGGGGGCCAGCCCGTGCCGGCAGACCGTAAGGCCGGCGTTCCCGCCCTCTTCGCGGGACGAGCGGGCACTCCCTTCTCGGCCGCGAGGCAGCGCCCTTGGGCTGGGCTCGTGCCCCAGCTGCCGCCGGCGACTGCGGCCGAGAGAAGTTGGGGTCCGACTGGACGCGTGCGGGGCCCCACAGGAACCGACCGCCCGCGCCCCGCCTCTCCGGGGGCTCCGCACCGGTGAGTGTAACGCGGGTCTCCGTCCGCACCCTCTGGGCGGCGGCACCCCTGCCTCGCACGTTCTGCGCTAGGGCCAGCGGGGACTGCGGGCACCCCGCGCCAGGGAGGCTTCCTTTGGTCTCTGTGTCCCCTCTTGGAGTGGGACATTCCAAAGGCTGAAGAGGATGGAGTGCTTTGGGGCCCAGGGTGAGTGCGTCTGCAACCTCACAAAGCCGCAGCAGGGGTAGGGGGCCGGTACCGTCTTTTGGTCGGCCATGAGAGTCGGCCCCTGCCCGAAGTTTGCTTGGGCGGACGGAGGGGTCTTGCCGGAAGCCCTGGCGCCGGGGAGAGTGGCGCTTTGTCTCTTGATGCAGTTCAGGCGAGGCTCCCGTTTTCCTGTGACAGCCCCGGCGGAGGGCTGTGGCGCGCACCGCAGACCGCGCCCGCCCTGGGAGAGCCGAGCGCCACGGTGTTCTTCTAAACCTCAGTTCCTGTGGCCTTCTTGTAGTGTAGGAGGAAGGCGAAGCCTTTGCTGTACTTTTAAATTTGGTGTTTGTTTGTGTCTGATCCCTTTCTGGAGAATGGAATCGGGTTCCAAGAAGCTTTACAAAGAGCCTGCCTTTGGTTCATTGAGCCATCCACTGAAGACCGGCCCAGCCGAAGCAACAGTATATGCAGATTTTCCATTCACAAAAGTCATTCGACACTCTTCAGGAGAGACATCTGCGATTGGGGAACATACCTAATTTAATTTTGTCTAAATACTTCCTGAAACAATAGGTAACTTGGAAAGGAAAGTGAAGTCACTCAGTCGTGTCCGACTCTTTGCGACCCCGTGGAGTGTAGCCTACCAGGCTCCTCTGTCCATGGGATTTTCCAGGCAATAGTACTGGAGTGGATTGCCATTTCCTTCTCCAGGGGATCTTCCCCACCCAGGGCTTGAACCCCAGTCTCCCGCATTGTAGACACACACTTTACCATATGAGCCACCTACTTAAATAGATGGAGAAATTTACCCGACTGATGTTATATGCATATTTACTTTAAACAATTTAACGAAGTTTCTGTCTTTCTGGTGCTGGAAGATGTAAATGACTTCTAAGTAGTATTACATTGCACTGTGTATGGTAGGGTTATTCGTTTTTAATTAACTTTCTCTGAAACTTAGCTTAGAGCCACTATAGGTCTTTTCAAAAATAATTATTTAAAAGTTTTTTTTTTTTTTGGCCTCCCTTAAGAGTCCAAGGATTGTGAATTCTTTGTTAGGTTTCCTTCAGAATTCTATCTCATCCAGTGTTATCTAAACTTGATCAAGCGGAGAGACTAGGGTGAATTTCTGTGCTTGCTCGAACCTGTTTTGCAGTGAAAATGTTAAGATCATGCTGGCTTTATGAAACAGGTTGGAGAAGGAAGAGTGTCCTCTATTACAGCTAATTTAAAATATGTTACCTCCCCTTTTTTTTCTTTTTTCATTAGTAACTGTGTGTGGAATGACTGCAACATACCTGTTTAAAGTAATGGAAAAGGGAATAGATGAAACATAAGAACTACTTTTTAGGTCTTTAATTATGGAGCTTAAGTTGTGTTCAAATTCCATGTGAACCGTTTGAGCTACATTGTACACAGGTGCTTAGAAGGGTTGGTTTAATTAAACATGGTCATGGTTTATTTCTCTTATTGAATCATAATATTTGTTGTAATTGTGATCTGTGAAAAGGTTTTTCACAGATTTTTTTTCCCCAGTTAGAATATTATGACCTTTTAGAAGCAATCAAATGTTTCTTACAAAGCATTTATGGTACCTATAAATTTGGTAATATCTAGCTTTTAGGTTTCGAGTTGAAAAAGCCATAAAAGATAGTTAAACAAATAATACAACTCTGTGTAATGGAATTATGCTTTAGTTTTAAGGAAAAAGTGGTAAAGTTATGAATTTACAAAGCTTGCATTATAAAAACATTTCTGTTTTTAAGGAATTAATTGCATAATTTCTCTAATGAGTGTCCTTAGTACATTTAAACTTGGTTTATAAATAATCCTTCAAGAGCAGATCATTTGAATTGAAGCATGAAATGACAAAATAAAGAAATGATACTTAGAGTTTTCTAATATTATTTTGGAAAATCTTTATCCTAATAACACTTGAAGTATTGTATTTTAATATTTACATCATAATATCCAAAGCTGAAAACTTTTATTGCAGTGATCTTGGAGCATTGAGGAATTAAAAAGGTCCTATCTTATGAATATGACCTACAAATAATACATAAATGCAACTTGAATTAAGTCTCTGAGTACTTCATTAGTGAAGGTGGCTGTGTGCAGGAAAATTGAAGTAGAGTTTCCTTGTGGTTGGAACACAGAAAGAGCTATCTGGACTAATGTGTAAAGATTTCATGTCAATATTTTCTTTTGGAAACCTCTGAAAGACTTTAGATCTATCCTTCCTTCCAGCTTGGTCCTTACCCCCTCATATATCCTCTTAAAGGCATGAAATTGAAGGTCTCATCTGGAACACTTGATGAGAAGGATTTTTCCTCCCTGAAGAATGTTACCAAGTTTGCAAGGAGAGAGCTTTCTTCAGAGACCTTGTAGGAAAGAGTTCTTGTCCTGAAACATCATACTCTTCTACCCTTTGTTAATTTTTGTTGTTAAAACTGGAAACAATGTAAACTCTCCATGATAGCAAGAACCATTGAAGTTCCAAATGCTTAAGAGTTATTGAATGAAAAAATGTTCCAGATGTATGACTGGAAAACAAAGAGGAGTATGTGATAATATAATCCAGATTAGATACAAGGAAGGAGGTGACAAAAATGATGTATGTGTCGAAGAAGGGAGGCAACTCATTTCACCTGGGGAACTTTCTTGGAAGAGGTGATTTTTCATTTAAGTCTTGACCGAAAGTGGTATATCTGATGATAAGCAGATGTTATAAGGGGTAGACAGCTTGAACCAAAGCATTTAAATTGGACTGGGTAGTCATGCCAGATTAAACACAGTGAGTCTTTTTTGGTGACATGAATTTTTCTTCTTTCCTTCTAACTTTTACCTCTCCTTGATAAAAAGTATTGATACACTTTATAAGAGCTGAAATTTAGAGTACTTGAGTTTTGGAAGTGACAATGGTAGAGTGAAAGCAGGAGCATTGATCTTGAGGTTGGAAAACTTGATGGGATTTCTGACTGCATTTTATACAAGAAATTAGGGGCTTCCTTGATAGCTCAGTTGATAAAGAATCTGCCTGCAGTGCAGGAGACCAGGGTTCAGTTCCTGGGTCTGGAAGATCCCCTGGAGAAGGGATAGGCTACCCACTCCGGTTGGCCTTCCCTTGTGGCTCAGCTGATCAAGAATCTGCCCACAATGCGGGAGACCTGGGTTCGATCCCTGGGTTGGGAAGATCCCCCAGAGAAGGGAAAAGCTACGCACTCCAGTATTCTGCTTTGGAGAATTCCACGTACTGTGTAGTCCATGGGGTTGCAAAGAATCAGACATTACTGAGCAACTTTCACTTTATATAAGAAAGCTACGTAAACCACTGGGCGTTAGCTTTCTCATTTGTAAAAGGAAGAGAATAATCCTTATTTACATGGTTGTTGGGGAACTGAGATTATAAAATGTATGTCAAAGTGCCTATTTCAATATCCTCCACCCCCAAATTTGAAACTTTTGTATTGGGATTTAACTGATGAACAATGTTGCCATAGTTTCAGGTGAACAGCAAGGGGACTCAGCTATGCATATACATGTATCCATTCTCCCTCTCTGTCTTTATTTACTCTCTAGGCTGCCACATAACATTGAGTAGAATTCCATGTGCTATGATAGTAGATCCTTTTTGGTTATCCATTTTAAATGTAACAGAGTGTACATGTCTATCCCAAACTCCCTAACTATCCCTTCCTTCCATTCCTCCCACTGCAACCACAAGTTCATTCTCTTAAGTCTGTGAATCTCTCTCTGTTTTGTAAGTAAGTTTATCTGTAGCATTCCTTTTTAGATTCCACACATAAGGATGTGAGGATATTTCTCCTCTGGTTGACTTGCTTCACTCAGTATGATGATTTCTAGGTCCATCTATGTTGCTGCAAATGGCATGATTTTATTCTTTTTAATGGCTGAGTAATATTCTATTATATATGTGTACCACATCTTTTTTATCCATTCCTTTGTCAATGGACATTTAGGTTGCTTCCATGTCTTGGCTATAGTAAACAATGCTGTGGTGAATATTGGTGGTGAATATATGTGGTAAATATGTATCCTTTCAGATCATATTTTTCTTCATATACACCCAGGAGTGGATTGCAGGGTCATGATAGCTCTATTTTTAGTTTTTTAAGGAACCTCCATACTGTTCTCTGTAGTGCCTATGCCAGTTTGTTGCTGTTCAGTCGCTCAGTCACGTCCGACTGTTTGTGACCCCATGGACTGCAGCATGCTAGGCCTCCTTGTCCTTCATTGTCTCCTGGAACTTGCTCAAACTTGTGTCCACTGAGTCGCTGATGCCATCCAGCCATCTCATCATCTGTTGTCCCCTTCTCCTCCTGTCTTCAATCTTTCCCAGCATCTGAGTCTTTGCCAATGAGTCAGCTCTTTGCATCAGGGGGCCAAAGTATTGAAGTTTCAGCTTCAGTGTCGGTCCTTCCAATGTACTCAGTATTCAAGATTGATTTCCTTTAGGTTTGACTAGTTTATTCTCCTTGCAGTCTAAGGGACTCTCAAGAGTCTTCTCCAACACCTCAGTTTAAAGGCGTCAAAATATACCAATTTACATTCCCACTAATAGTGTATGAGGGTGACCACCATCCTGACATTAATTATGTTCACTTCCTTCTTTTCTTATATTTTTGATCAATACTTTTCCTTTATTGCTGTCTTTATAAACCAAATTAAGTAGTGAAAGTGAAAGAAGAAAGTGAAGTCACTCAGTCGTGTCTGACTCTTTGCGACCCCATAGACTGTAGCCTACAGGCTTCTCCATCCATGGGATTTTCCAGGCAAGAATACCAGAGTGGGTTGCCATTTCCTTCTCCAGGGGATCTTCCCGACCCAGGGATTGAACCCAGGTCTCCCGCCTTGCAGGCAGACACTTTACCCTCTGAGCCACCAGGGAAGCCCAAGTTAAGGAGTGGTCCCTGTTAACAGTCTCAGGAATAATTTGTGTAAAAATTAGAATTATTTCTGCCTTCAGTGACTGGTAGAATTTGCTTATAAAGCCATCTGATTCTATATTTTTGTTAGAAGGATTTCCTTTACAAATTTTGTATTAATTACAAATTCAGTTACTTAACCATTCCATGTCTATTCACATTAAAAATTTTTTCTTATGTTAGTTTTTGGTAAGATATATTTTTCTAGGAATTTATTTCATGCAAAATTTTCAAATTTACTGGCATAAAGATTTCATAAAATCCTTTTATTACCTTGTTAACATGTGCAAGATCAGTTCTAACATCCACTTTTTAATTCATAGCACTGGTTACTTGCTCCCCCTCCCCCAACACCCCGCATTGGATTCCTCAGGGATTTGTCAATTTTATTAGTCTTTGCAAAGAACCAAGCTCTGGCTCTGTTGATCTTCTCTACTATTTGTTTTCTGCTCCATCCATTTCTGNTTTCAGTACTAACAGATAGGAGAAATCAAACGTTAACTTACTTAAAACATTTCTTTGTCATTAGAGCTTTAGAAAATATTTTGATGTATTTATCACAGACTCTGATATCTACTTATCTTTGCATTGACCCATTGTGTTACCTTTAAATTAACCAGTATCTAAATTCTAGATACTTAATTTCCTTTCATTCAAGCATAAAGTTTTCTGATAGAAATGAGGCTTAATTGTATTACTTCTTAATGTTACAAACCACAGGGAATGTTAGATATCTTAAATTCATAAAGCTTTAAGGGATATGTGTTACTGAAAAATCTGAGGCTTTAGGCTTTCTTTACAGAATTTGTTTTTGAAGAATTGTGCTTGCCTGTCATGTAATCTGTCTATTCACTGTTGTGAAAAAGAAACAAAAAAGTACATTTTCCTGCTATTTCAAACAAAAATTACTGAAAATATCATCTGTATGTTTTTAGTGATCTGAGTGGCTGTAAACCATGAAGAGTCTGAATCTGCTGTGTTTTAGTTTAGAATTCAGGATTTTGTGAGCAGTCTTATAGACTTCTGCATCATTTCTTCTCTAAGTTTTTTGCTCTAGTAGCTGTGTATTCTTTCATGAATCTCAAAATTTCATTATACTTTGTGAACTCTTTTCAGTGTTTAAATTCATAGAGCAGGCTGTCCTTTGTATAATATTTGAAAGGGAATTGTATTATGAAAAGACCAAAGAGAGTCTTGAATCTTCAAACAATAAGCCAGTTACCTACCATCTTCCATATTCACAAAGGACTGGGGAAAAATAAAAAAAGAGGAAACAGTTTTTGAACTTGAAGACTTTTCAAATAAAAAGGAAACTTTTAAATTCAGGGTTGTTAAAAACATGATCGATTCAGAGGGACATCGATAGCTCCTGAAGGTGTCTTAGTAGGAGTGGTTGGTCATCATAATAATGGTAACTAATATGTGTTGAGTACTAACTGTGTATCCGGTACTTGCATACGTACTTGACTGTGATCCTCTCCCCCCAAATCAGGCTATTTTCTTGTCCCTTTTTAAACCTCAGGCACTGAGAGAGTAAGTGGTAGGCTGGGGAGCCAGGATTTGAACTAACCCTGAGTCACAGGGAGGGTAAGTAGCAGGTGGTGGAACTTGCCAAAAGGATTTGAATTCAAGGTTTAGCCTGACTTTTCACATCAGATCCTGACCCTTTAGCCATCACATTATACTGCTTTGTGTACTTTATTGACAATTAGCCCTTGTGTCAGGTCTTGACCTTTATGATCTTTTCTCAGTCTATTTTGACTTCGTGATTTGATGAAAATACAGTCTGTAATAAGATTACCTCAATTTGCTTCATTTCATGTGTATTTGAATGACATCCTTTATTTTATGTGGAGTAAAACAAATAATTCATTATTGTTCATTCAGTTGCCATTTTCTCACTTGGAAATTGCACTCTAAACTGGAATTGTATTTTAAGGTGATTTGTTACAATTTTAAAAGTTCATACTTTTTTTTAAAGAGTAAAACGAATGCACAGAATTGGTTTGAGTGGGCTATATGAGTGATATTTAAGATTTTTATGAGTGATATTTAAGATTTTTATGAGTGATATTTAATCATACAAATCTATATAATTAAAATCTATCCTTTTGAAATGTCCACTGTTACAATAACTTTTTTGGCTGCCAGATGCCAGTATTAGCAGGAGAAACAATAGAGTGGGAAAGACTAGAGATCTCCAAGAAACTTAGAGATAGCAAGGGAGCATTTCATGCAAAGATGGGCATAATAAAGGACAGAAACAGTATGGACATAACAGAAGCAGAAGATACTAAGAAAAGGTGGCAAGAATACATAGAAGAACTATGCAAAATAGATCTTCACGACCCAGATGACCACGATGGTGTGATCACTCACAGAGCCAGACATCCTGGAGTCTAAACTCAAGTGGGCCTTAGGAAGCATCACTACAAACAAAGCTACTGGAGGTGATGAAATTCCAGCTGAGATGTTTCAAATCCTAAACAGTGATGTTGTGAAAGTACTGCAGTCAATATGCTAGCAAATTTGGAAAACTCAGCAGTGGCCACAGGACTAGAAAAGGTCAGTTTTCATTACAATCCCACAGAAAGGCAATGCCAAAGAATGCTTAAACTACTGCTCAGTTGCACTCATCTCAGTTCAGTTCAGTAGCTCAGTCGTGTCCGACTCTTTGCGATCCCATGAATTGCAGCATGCCAGGCCTCCCTGTCCATCACCAACTCCCGGAGTTCACTCAGACTCACGTCCATCAAGTCAGTGATGCCACCCAGCCATCTCATCCTCTGTCATCCCCTTCTCCTCCTGCCCCCAACCCCTTCCAGCATCAGAGTCTTTTCCAATGAGTCACCTCTTCTCATGAGGTGGCCAAAGTATTGGAGTTTCAGCTTTAGCATCATTCCTTCCAAAGAAATCCCAGGGCTGATCTCCTTCAGAATGGACTGGTTGGATCTCCTTGCAGTCCAAGGGACTCTCAAGAGTCTTCTCTAACACCACAGTTCAAAAGCATCAATTCTTTGGCGCTCAGCCTTCTTCACAGTTCAACTCTCACATTCATACATGACTACTGGAAAAACCATAGCCTTGACTAGACGGATCTTTTTTGGCAAAGTAATGTCTCTGCTTTTGAATATGCTATGTAGGTTGCTCATAACTTTTCTTTCAAGGAGTAAGTGTCTTTTAATTTCATGGAAGAACTGTACAAAAAGGATCTTTATGACCTGGATAATCACGATAGTGTAATCACTCATCTAGAGCCAGACACCCTGGAATGTGAAGTCAAGTGGGCCTTAGAAAGCATCACTATGAACAAAGCTAGTGGAGGTGATGGAATTCCAGTAGGGCTATTTCAAATACTGAAAGATGATGCTGTGAAAGTGCTGCACTCAATATGCCAGCAAATTTGGAAAACTCAGCAGTGGCCACAGGACTGGAAAAGGTCAGTTTTCATTCCAATCCCAAAGAAAGGCAATGCCAAAGAATGATCAAACTGCCGCACAATTGCACTCATCTCACATGCTAGTAAAGTAATGCTCAAAATTCTCCAAGCCAGGCTTCAGCAATACGTGAACCATGAACTTCCTGATGTTCAAGCTGGGTTTAGAAAAGGCAGAGGAACCAGAGATCAAATTGCCAACATCTGCTGGATCATGGAAAAAGCAAGGAGTTCCAGAAAAACATCTATTTCTGCTTTATTGTCTATGTCAAAGCCTTTGACTGTGTGGATCACAACAAACTGTGGAAAATTCTGAAAGAGATGGGAATAACAGACCACCTAACCTGCCTCTTGAGAAATATGTATGCAGGCCAGGAAGCACTCATCTCACATACTAGCAAAGTAATGCTCAAAATTCTCCAAATCAGGCTTCAATATTACGTGAACTGAGAACTTCCATATGTTGAAGCTGGATTTAGAAAAGGCAGAGGAACTGGAGATCAAATTGCCAACATTTGTTGGATCATCGAAAAAGCAAAGAGAGTTCCAGAAAAACATCTACTGCTTTATTGACCATGCCAAAGCCTTTGACTGTGTGGATCACATCAAACTGTGGAAAATTCTCAAAGATACAGGAATACCAGACCACCTGACTTGCCTTCTGAGAAATCTGTATGCAGGACAAGAAGTAATAGTTAGAACCAGACATGGAATAACAGACTGGTTCCAAATTGGGAAAGGAGTACGTCAAGGCTGTATATTGTCACCCTGCTTATTTAACTAATATGCAGAGTATATCATAAGAAACGCTCAGCTGGAGGAAGCACAAGCTTCGATCAAGATTGCCGGGAGAAATATCAATAACCTCAGATATGCAGATGACACCACTCTTATGGCAGAAAGTGAAGAGGAACTAAAGAACCTCATGTTGAAAGTGAAAGAGGAGAGTGAAAAGCTGGCTTAAAACTCAACATTTAGAAAACTAAGATCATGGCATCTGGTCCCATCACTTCATGGCAAATAGATGGGGAAACAGTGGAAATAGAGACAGACTTTATTTTGGGGGCCTCCAAAATCAGTGCAGATGGTGACTGCACCCATGAAATTAAAAGATGCCTGCTCCTTGAAAGAAAAGCTGTGATCAACCTAGACAGCATATTAAAAAGCAGAGACATTACTTTGCTGACAAAGGTTATCTTGTCAAAGCTATGGTTTTTCCAGTAGTCATGTATGGATGTGAGAGTTGGACCGTAACGAAAGCTGAGTGCTGAAGACTTGATGCTTTTGAACTGTGTTGTTGTGAGAAGACTCTTGTGAGTCCCTTGGACTGCAAGGAGATCAAACCAGTCAGTCCTAAAGGAAATCAGTCCTGAATATTCATTGGAAGGACTTATGCTGAAGCTCCCAATACTTTGGCCACCTGACGTGAAGAACTGACTTATTGGGAAAGACCCTGATGCGGGGAAAGATTGAGGGTGGCAGGAGAAGGGGATGACAAAGGATGAGATGGTTGGATGGCATCACTGACTCGATGGACATGAGTTTGAGCTGGCTCTAGGAGTTGGTGATGGACAGAGAGGCCTGGCATGCTGTAGTCCATGGGGTCGCAAAGAGTTGGACATGACTGAGTGACTGAACTGACTGAACTAAACTGAGTTTATCAGATTACTTAGCTTCTTAAAAGAAGGCTCTTACTCCAGTGAAAATTAAGAAATATGTGTTTGTGCATTTTGATGGGGTGAGGGTATGGTATTTGATTGATACAAAAGTCACTGATTTCTGACCATGAATTTTAAATTCTTATATTGGTCTCAAATGCATCTTTTTAAATCAAAATAGGAATGATTACAATCAACACATTTTTGCCAATGAGAAATAAATTTGCTTATTCCTGTAGCATAAAAATCCATGCTCTGGGATTTATCGAACACTTTGAAAGCTTTTTTTGCCTCCTGCTGCTTGTGGGAGCATTTTGCCTGCAAAGAATTCTTTTAGCGAGAAGTCAGGTGAATGTGGTAGAAGAGGCAAAACTTGGTAGCCCAATTCATTCAACTTTTGAAGTGTTGATTGTGCAATATGCAATCAAGATTTGTCTTGGAGAAGAACTGGGCCCATTCTGTTGACCAATGCAGGCTACAGGCATTGAAGTTTTCGTTTCATCTCATTGATTTGCTGAGCATGCTTCTCAGATGTAGTGGTTTCCCTGGCATTCAGAAAGCCATATCAGATGGGCAGCAGACCAGCCAGCGGTGAACCATGACCTTTTTTTGGGTGCAAGTTTGACTTTGGGAAGTGCTTTGGAGCTTCTCAGTCCAACCACTCAACTGGCCATTGCCAGTTTTATGCAATCCACTTTTCTTCGCATGTCACAATCCAGTTGAGAAATGGTGTGTTGTTGTTGCATAAAATAAGAGAAGACAACACTTAGAAGTTATTTTTTTGATTTTTGGTCAGCTCATGTGGTACCCACTTATTGAGCTCTTTCACCTTTCCAGTTTGCTTCAAATGCCAAATGACTGTAGAATGGTCGATGTTGAGTTCTTTGGCGATTTCGTGTAGTTGTTATGGAGAAGGAAATGGCAACCCACTCCAGTGTTCTTGCTTGGAGAATCTCAGGGACAGGGGAGCCTGGTGGGCTGCCGTCTGTGGGGTCGCACAGAGTTGGACATGACTGAAGTGACTTAGCAGCAGTAGCAGTGTAGTTGTGAGAGGGTCAGTTTCGATGATGAGTCTCAACTGCTTGTAGTCAACTTGTGATGGCTAGCCACTGTGCTCATCTTCAGGCCTCTCTTCTCGTTTGCAAAACTTCTTGAGCAGCCACTGCCCTGTCTGGTAGCAGTTCCTGGGACAACTACGTTGCTGATGTTGCGAGCTGTGTTTGCTGCTTTATGACCCATTTTGACCTCAAATAAAGAATTGGTTGAATTTGCTTTTTGTCTAACATTATTTCTATAGTCTAAAATAAATATAAGCAGCAAGTAATAAGTCATCAGCCAGAAAATATAAAGTGAGAAATTTGCATTAAAACAATGTATAATATAACCACATTTATTTGAGAACATATTCCAATATCAAACAGCAGAGTTCAACAATGCAAAACTGCAGTTACTTTCACACGAACCTAATAGATTTGGGGAGACATAGTCCTGTCGAAGTAACACTTTTGTATGTTATTCATTCATGGTACAAAATATGTTATAATTTGTATGAGTAATGAGGTGAGGGGACTTCCCTGGTCGTCCAGTGGCTGGGACTCCTTGCTTCCAGTGCAGGGGCCCCAGGTTCAATCCCTGATCAGGAAACTGGATCGCACATACCCCAGCTGGGAGTTCTCATGCTGCAGCTGAAGATCGCACATGCCACAACTGAGACCTGGAGCAGCCAAATAAATAAATATTTATTTTTTTAAAAGAGAATAACGAGGTGGGATTCCTTGGGCGTGAAGACACAGGTACACCGTAAAGTGGAGAGGAGGGTGAGGCACCTCTGAGGACGAGTTTTGCTTACTCTCTGATTTTGCCTGTTGTTTTGACTATAATAACATTTAAGATCAACAATCCAGAAGCAGAGAAAAACAGTGCTGTGCATCATAGTAGGGGGTTTGTAATAGTTCCCTGGGCTGTTTTGCAAGGTGTGAATGCTTTATAAATACTCATTAATGATCATAAAAGGAGTTTCTTACTACCTAATATTTTAGAAATCTAGAGAGGTAGACCAGAACAGGCTCTGGAGCCAGACTGGTTTCATTCAGAACCTCTACAGCCATGTAACTAGGTTATTGCCATGTCCTGACCCTCTGTGACATGAGAGTGCTGCAGGCGAAGACAGTGGTGTCTTCAGGCAGAGCAAGACCAGGAGATGCACCCTGGGAGTTTCCTGTTTTTCTTTCGTGGTATGAAAGAGATCTGGAAGTTCTCACATAATCCAAGTGCAGGAAGTAGAAGTTAGCAGAGTGAGAGCCAGCCCGCCTGTCCTGTGGGGACTGTTGTGAGCGGAAGAACCAGCTAGATCCTAGAGGTTGTGGGGAGGGCAGCTGTGGCCCGGTCAGCTCAGTGTTCCCTGGAATTTGTGCTCTAGCTTTAGTTAACACTGGGAGTGGCTGCCCCGCCAGGAACACACTTCTCGTCATCCATCCTCTGCCCCCATCCTGCTCCCCTGCATATTGGTGGGACCGGATGACTGGTTTTCACCAGAGGAACATGCATGGAAGTTATGTGTTGTCACTTCTGAATGGAGGTGGGGGACAAGCAGCTGTCTTTCTCTACCTTCTCTTTACCAATCCAAGGGCCAGATGCCCAGGATAGAGCCTGAGATTAGGAAGATTTCAAGCCCCTGGATTACCACATGGAAGAAAGCTATGCGCCAAACAGCAGCACTCATGATGATAAACTGTATAATTGTAGCGAGACATTTTGAGGTTGGTTGTTAAGCAGCTAGTGTGGCCTTAACACTAAGCACAGGCTGCTTGGAAGAGGTAGCTGAGGCCCTAAGAATATCCATACCAGCAGGAGCTGAGGTGGGGCCAGTCAGGAGGCCCACTGGATGCTCTTGCAGCATCCTCATCAGTGTATGCCATTGTGACCCTGCTGCTACTGCTAAGTCGCTTCAGTCGTGTCCTGACTCTGTGCGACCCCATAGACGGCAGCCCACATGGCCCCCCCGTCCCTGGGATTCTCCAGGCAAGAACACTGGAGTGGGTTGCCATTTCCTTCTCCAGTGCATGAAAGTGAAAAGTGAAAGTGAAGTCGCTCAGTCGTGTCCGACTCTCAGCCACCCCATGGACTGCAGCCCACCAGGCTCCTCCATCTGTGGGATTTTCCAGGCAAGAGTGCTGGAGTGGGGTGCCATTGCCTTCTATCAAACCTCAAAGGGTGATGAGGACCCAGAGGGCAGTCCATGGGTCCACGTTCAGACCAATCATGACATTCCCTGTGCCCACAGAAGCTTTCGTCTCCATCCAGATACCATCATAAGCATAAGGAACACAGAAACTCTAAACGTTTTTCTATAGAAGTCTGAAGAGTTCCTATGAAACAGGGTTTCTCCAGCTTGGCTTTGTGGACATATTGGGCTGGATAACTCTCTGTATGATGATGCTGTCCTGTACATTGTAGACTGTAGAACAGCATCCATAGCGTCTGCCTGTTAGACGCCAGTAGAACCTCCATCAGTGTACCGCCAGAGTGTCTCTAGATATTGCCAGATGTCCCCTGGGGGCAAATCCCCAGTGGAGAACCACTACCTCAGAAACTGGAGTTAACCTGAAAGAAATTATTTTAAATTGAAACAAGCTTCAGTTCAGTTTAGTTCACTCGCTCAGTCATGTCCAACTCTTTGCGACCCCATGAATCATAGTACGCCAGGCCTCCCTGTCTATCACCAACTCCCGGAGTTCACTCAAACTCAACGTCCATCGAGTCAGTGATGCCATCCAGCCATCTCATCCTCTGTCGAACCGTTCTCCTCCTGCCCCCAATCCCTCCCAGCATCAGAGTCTTTTCCGATGAGTCAACTCTTTGCATGAGGTGGCCAAAGTACTGGAGTTTCAGCTTTAGCATCATTCCTTCCAAAGAAATCCCAGGGCTGATCTTCAGAATGGACTGGTTGGATCTCCTTGCAGTCCAAGGGACTCCCAAGAGTCTTCTCCAACACCACAGTTCAAAAACATCAATTCTTCGGCGCTCAGCCTTCTTCACAGTCCCAACTCTCAACCATTTATTTGTTGCTCATTCGTGTCCGACTCTTTGCGACCCCATGAACTGTAGCCCACCAGGCTCCTCCGTCCATGGGATTCTCCAGGCAAGAATACTGGAGTGGGTTGCCATTGCCTTCTCCAGGGGATCTTCCCGACCCAGGGATCGAACCCAGGTCTCCCGCATTGCAGGTAGACGCTTTAACCTCTGAGCCACCAGGGAAAAACCATAGTCTTGACTAAATGGACCTTACCTTTAATTAAAGGGATTTTTCTCCCCTTCGGAGATGGGTGGGGTTCATGGGAGAGGTTTGTTTATGGATATGCAACAGAGGAAGCTATGTTGGTTTTTATAAAATAGTTTCTACTGAATCTACACTTAACACTAATTTATCAGCTTAGATATTGTCTGGATTTTCCACTTTTTCTTTCTTCCTTTCTCTTCTTTCTAGACTGGTAGCTATGGTTGTTATTGCCTAGGTAAACACATTTCTCTCATCCTCCCAACCCCTGCTGTCATGTCCCTATGTCCATCTGTAAATGATAAAAACCAGTATATAGTTTTGATGCTAAGACTATATAAATAATATGTAATGCTAGGCCAGGCGGTATGCTCAGATGATGACTTCTTTCCTACAGATTCTACTAAGCAGCCGTTAGGCCACTTGAAGAATATCTTGATACCATTATGGTCCTGTGGATTTTACTTTATCAGGTGTTTACAACCTAGCCATTGAATTAAAAACAGTGGACATGACATCTTATTTTCTTGATGTTTTTAATTGCCTTTTTTTTGGGTGTTGAATTCTTCTATTGTAGTCTCCACCCTCTCCTCCCACCAACTCTACAGTATACTGTGACCTGTTGTATTGTGACCCTATCTATGTGTCCTTGCCTGTAATTCAGCTTCAGTTTGAACTAGTTGCCTTTTAGGTCTCTTTTTGGAACTTCCTTTCACTGGCCTCTTGAATTGCATCCATTCTATTATAGGTGTTCCTTTTTTACTAAACTTACTTGATCTTTTTTCTGGAGTACATCCTCAACTAACTTCCAAAAAACTATGTTTTAGAGGCAGATTTTCTGAATCATTCTATATATAAAAATGTCTTCATTCTGTTTTCATATTTAACTGATAGTGCAGGTACAATCCTAAAGAAAGTCCTGAATATTCATTGGAAGGATTGATGCTGAAGCTCCAATACTTTGGCTACCTGATGCGAAGAACTGACTCATTGGAAAAGATCCTGATGCTGGGAAAGATTGAAGGCAAGAGGAGAAGGGGACGACAGAGAATGAGATGGTTGGATGGTATCACCGACTCAATGGACATGAGTTTGAGCAAACTCTGGGAGTTGGTGCTGGACAGGGAGGCTTGGCATGCTTCAGTCCATGGGGTCGCAAAGAGTGAGACACGACTGAGCTACTGAACTGACTGACTCTGGTACAATATTGTAGGTTGCAAATGACTTTCCTTTGAAACTTTGAAAAGCAGTGCTTGGTTGTCTTCCAGCACTTGGTTTGAAGTCAGATGCCGTCTAATTCCCTATCCTTTTAAGGTGATTTGTTCTTTATTCTGACTGAAAACTTTGAGGATATTCTCTACTTCATCTTTTTGCTGCAGACTCAGAATGAGGAGTGCATGTTTTTGTTTTGTTTTGGTTATATTTGTTACAAGCACTCAATTCCCCATATTTGATTTTGAATCAGCTTGTTCAACTCTAAGAAATCCTCTTCTGGCTTTTATATTTTCTTCTTTTCGTTTTCTTGTCTGTTCTACAGTAGGCAGGTGTTTTCTTGCTGGACTGATCCTCATCTTAGTTTTGCTTTCATATTTTGTGATTTTCTGAGCTCTGTGTTCAGGTGACTTTTTTCCCACTAGTTTATTGGGCTGATTTTTTGAGGAGAGGGTGTTCTGTGAATTTCCTTGTTCTCTTTTTCTGCCTTTCTTTTCTTGTTTTATGTTTTAGTGCTCTCCTTAGTCTCAGAATATGCAGAGTAACATATTTTTAAAAGACATCTTGTGTTTCCTCAAATATTTTCTTCTCCTGTCAGCTTTTATGTTTGTTTTTATAATCTTTTTTTTCTTACCTATTTTTCCTTATATGCCTGGTGATGCTTGAAAGTGAAAGTGAAGTCACTCAGTCGTATCCGACTATGACCCGTGGACTGTAGCCCACCAAGCCTTTTCGTCCATGGGATTCTCTAGGCAAGAATACTGGAGTAGGTTGCCAAAATGTTTCAGGAAGAAGGATCAGCTTCCTGGTCTGGATATTCCCCTCCCGCTCTGTTCCTTGGACTGTTTTCAGTATTAGGTTTTTTCCTTTGAATAGGAATTCTAGGCACGGCACTTGATGGACAGGACATTAGTGAGTGGGGCCTATCTATTGCCAAGTGTTGTGTAATGAGGGAGGGGAGCCAGGCCATGGGCCCTCAAAATTTGTTGTTCAATCGTTCAGTTGTGTCTGACTGTTTGCGACCCCATGGACTGCAGCACCCCAGGCTTCCCTGTCCTTCACCATCTCCTGGAGCTTGCTCAAACTTATGTCCATTGAGTCGGTGATGCTGGCCAACCATCTCATTCTCTGTCGTCCCCTTCTCCTCCTGCTCTCAGCCATCTCTCCCAGCATCAGGGTCTTTTCCAGTGAGTTGGCTCTTTGCATCAGATAGCCAAAATATTGGAGCTTCAAACTCAGCATCAGTCCCTCCAATGAATACTCAGGATTGATTTCCTTTAGGATTGATTAGTTTGATATCTTTGGAGTCCAAGGGACTCTCAAGAGTCTTCTCCAACACCACAGTTAAAAGCATCAATTCTTTGGTCCTCAGCCTTCTTTATGGTCCAACTCTCACATCCATACATGACCACTGGAAAAACCATAGCTTTGACTAGATGGACCTGCTTTTCAGTACACTGTCTAGGTTTGTCATAGCTTTTCTTCCAAGGAGCAACTGTCTTTTAATTTCATGGTTCCAGTCATCATCTGCAGTGATTTTGGAGCCCAAGAAAATAAAATCTCTCAGTTTCCCGTTGTTTCCACATCTATTTGCCAAGAAGTGATGGGACCCGATTCCATGATCTTAGTATTTTGAATGTTGAATTTTAAGCCAGACTTTTCCCTCTTCTCTTCTACCTTCATCAAGAGGCTCTTCAGTTCCTCTTTGCTTTCTGCCATAAAGTTGGTGTCTTCTGCATATCTAGGGTAATTGATGTTTCTCCCAGCAATCTTGATTCCAGCTTATGCTTCATCCAGCCCAGCATTTCTCTGCATATAAGTTATAATGTACTCTGCATATAGGTTAAATAAGCAGGATGACAATACACAGGTTAGAAGCATTTTATTATCTGTGCCAGCGTCCCCTAGACGGGTGTTCACTTACTTTAGAGAAAGGCCAGCTGTCATTTTGACAGGGAGTAAATGCCAGTTGTTTAAGTGCTGCTTGGAGATGAGTGTTGGGAAATGGAGCTCCCCTTAAACAGTCAGTCAGGTAATATATAATTCTCCTATTTTTAGCCCCACTATTTATTCCTACCCTTTGCTGAACTATTTACTTTGCAATAATGCTTCTCTGGGATTCTGTCAGATATATTGGCTCTCGCCCTTTTATTATCACTCTTATTGGATAGAATGAGTCTGTGGCTTTCTCTGCTTGTTATTTCAAGCAATTTCATATCTATTTTCATCTTTCATAAGCTTGTTGACTTTTCTCTCTGTACCACTCATCTCCACTTCTGGTGTGTGTATTATTTTTAATTTTATTATAATTTAGAGGTTACTCTCGATTTACAGTTATTACAAAACATCGGCTCTATTCTCTGTGTTGCACAGTACGTCCTTGAGCCCATCTTACACCTAGCAGTATGCACTCCCATTTCCTGACCCCTGTAGTGCCCCATCTCTGCTGTTATTTTCTTTGCTCTTATTATTATTTTTTTGTATGAACTGTTTTTTTGTCAATGGGCTATCTGGAATAACTGGAGGGAAAATTTATATTTAGTCCATCATCTTGTTGGAGACCTTTCCTGTCTTTTTATGTTGCTGTGTTGTTCATAAAAGCTGTGATCATGGTGTGTGTTGATGTACATTGGTATTTCTTCACTTGATTTATAGAGATGTTTGTGTCTTTCTGCCGGTTGGTCCTGAAATTTGGGTGCTTTTTGAGTTCTTGTTTGCTGCTTCGTTTCTCTGTTCCCTCTCCTCTTGCCATCTGCCCCAGCCTGGACATGTCATTACGATTCTTTTGCCACTTCCACTTTGTCCCTTGAAAGCTGAATGAGACCATTTAGAATTGTGTATAAAACAGCATCTTTGCTCTAGAGAGTGTGTGTCACCTGTGAGCCCATGACTCCTGTCACATTGTGGTTATTCATTATGCACTTTCTGTTTTCAGCTGTGTCAAGGCAGATGAGGTGCTACTCTTTTTCATTTTCTGCTCTGCCTTAATTGTGATATCTCTTTTGGTTCCTTAGTTACTGATGTTTTTCTCTATTACCTTTCTTTCTCTTCTTCCTAATTACTTTTGGTACTTTAAATGTTGAGCATAGATTGCCTAGGTGGTTCACTAATGTCATAATTTTCATCTCCTTCTTTTATTTTATACTCAGACAAACTTCCCAGCGTTGTTTAAATTCTGTATACTTTCTTCTGGTTTTTATTTTCCAGTCTCCATTCTCAAAGCTTTAGAGAAGTTGATTGATTATAGTTTATGGTGAGCAAAGACATTTAGATGTCTCTGTTTCCCTGTCTTCCGTGGTATTGCTGCAGTTCTCTGTTACATTTGTTCGGTCCTTCTCTCGTGAGACTTTGTCATTCCTTCTTTTCCAGCTAGGGTTTTGACTGCTGAGATGTCTTTTATGATTGGAGTTATAATTCTCTTGCAATCAGAAGTTTATTTAATCCAGATTTTTAAAATGCTGACTACTTTGAAATTGAAATCCTGTCAGAAGGGTTGTGAGTTGGAAGGCTTAAACGCCTAGATTTGGCCTGATTATGTAAGATCCTGTGGAACCTACACAGTACATGCTTATTTGAAATTTAAAGTAGCTTAGAAAAGAAATCGGCTCTTGTGTAGTTTCTTTATTTGCCTGCTCTAGGGGATATCAAAGTTGTAAATATTCCCTAATGCAGTTGATATTTATTCACTGATTATTTTGTGAACTTTCTCTATATTCTGTGAAACCCTTGGTTTTAGAATCCAGATGTTTGATTAGATCATGGTTATATGTCTCCTGGTCTACCTTTTTCAGGTATTCTAAACACTTTCCTTTTTAAATACTTGTCATAATCACTATCCTTCCTATCTGGCTCATTATGGTATATTTTATTGCTTCTATTATGTGTATAGTTTTGGTGGTACTTCTCACTGTTCCTAAAGTTTTAAAATAGAATCTTTAGCATTATATGGATAGTACTCTGTTTTTCAGTTTGGGAAATTATAGGTTTATTATCTTTGTTTTGTCAAGAATTTCTGATTAGGGTGTAAGAATTTAAAAATAATACTCTGTCAGTACTGAGGAGGAATTCCTGTGTGCAGACAGACTCATTTAAGAGTTTGATTGCTTAGCATAATTAGCGTTTTAACTAGCAGAATCTTACTTGGTTTTCTTTGGCCGCCTCTACTTAATTTATAGTAGTAGTAATTAGCCTCTTCAAGTTGTAAGTTCCGATTAGTCAATGATACATTTTTGTGGCTATGACACTAATTGACTTTAATTAAATTCAGAAAATTATGCTTTTTTTTGGTATTCTCTAAGAATTTTTTTCATTGTCACCATATTGATCAGTTTTCTTTTATGAAGTCTTTCAGTATGAGTTATTTACATATGTTGTCTTTTTCGATGGTCATTTTTAATTGAAGTATCAAAAATTATGTTAATTCTCATAGATCCTTTTTGAATTGGCATGTGGAAATGTAATTATGTATCTTGGTTACCTTACGTGATAAATTAAAGATGATGAGTACTTTGGTTGTGGTAATTTATACCTTGAATTCAAAACCCAGAAACATCTAGGCCAGAGTTAGGCACTCAGACACTTATTTTTCTTTCATGCCCAAGGTAGAAAACCATTCTTAGCTGTATCAAATTATGAAGAAATTGTTTTGGGGACTGAGTAGTAAAATCAGTAATAAAATTCCTTGAGGTTATTCTGAATTAACTTTAGTCTTGCATTTCAAACTTTGATCCTTAGTGAAAAACGCCCACGTTTAAGCATGGATATGAATTTACTTGTAGGAAACTGGTGCAAGTCCTTTGGTTTATTATAGCCAGTTACCATAATTAATGAGAAACACATTCACTTCTTTCTAGTATCATGATTTAAAACAAGGTTCATATTTTCCTTAGAAAAGAACCTTTTAGAAAACAGCAAATTCATAGAATGAGGTAGTTTTAGCTATATTTTTAAAATATCTCAGTTTAAAAATAAAGACTTAAAATCCAAGGGAGACATTTAATATATTGGGCTAAATTATTAATAGATGGCCAGTGACATATTTCCAAATACTGTCCTTAAGAGGCCTCAGTTTATTACTCTATAGAAACCCTCTTTGAGACCCAATGTCATAGCCTTCTACAACCTAGCATTACAAACACCAACTGATTTAGTAAACAGATGCACTGGGAAAATTAAAAAACCTGCCAAAAGTATTGTCTTTCCTGCTAAGTAACTTTGTGACCTTGGCAAAGCACTTAGACTCTGTGGGTCTTAGGAAAATGGAGAGTTGGAATCGATAGCCTCTTAGGTTCTTTTGAGAATTCCTTGATGATGCTAGGAGGCATCATGAAATATAGTCATTACAATAGCTCTGAAATAGATGATTTTGTTCCCATTTTACAGATAGAACTATTGATGTTGTACCGACTCTGTTCAGGCAAGTAACATGATGAGTCATGTAGCTGCCCAGAGGCCAAGCAAAAAGCTGAACTTAGCCTCTCATTCTGTAGCTTGTTTTTTCAGAATACAGTGCTGCCTTTCCAAGCTGTGTTGTTGGAGTAGACCACTAGATTTTATTCTCAAAAATTTGTTGCATTTCTTAATCTGTACTTCATAGTAAATGTGCTTCTGGATGATATCATGTGTTATTCCGGGAAACCAGAAGTCAGGGATCAGGCCTGTCTGACTTGTGCCTGGAGTTTATGTNGGGTGACAATACACAGCCTTGACATATTCCTTTTCCTATTTGGAACCAGTCTGTTGCTTCATGTCCAGTCCTAACTGTTGCTTGCTGGCTTGCATATAGGTTTCTCAGGAGGCAGGTCAGGTGGTCTGGTAGTCCCATCTCTTTCAGAATTTTCCACAGTTTATTGTGATCCACACAGTAAAAGGCTTTGGCATAGTCAATACAACAGCAATAGATGTTTTTCTGGAACTCTCTTGCTTTTTCTATGATCCAGCAGATGCTGGCAATTTGATCTCTGGTTCCTCTGTAGTTGATAGTTTGGGGGGAGGCTTTTTGGTATTGTCTTCCAAAATAACAATCACTTAAAGAATTCAGATTAGCTACACAGCAAGTACATGTGTTGCTTTGCTATAATTCCGTGGAGGAAAGAACTATGGCTAACCTCCAAGAGACTGATGAATGTTAAGTATTCATATTTTCTCAGGAGAAGTATCATTGTATCATTTCTATTCTGGATCCTACTGTAAAATATAAATGAATATTTGCATCAGATGGGGCGATTGCCCTGTTTTTTTGGTCACTCTTGTATATGGACTTGCTGCCACAGATGTGCTAATTTTGCCATCTTCTACACACAGTTCGCTCCTTCCGCCTCCATTCTTCTGCCCATTCTTCCCTCTGCCTGCATCCTTTCATTCATTTTATTTTATGGTTATCTAAAAGTATTTCCTCTAAAGCACTTTATTCTATGTAATTATTGCTTATTTTCCTGGTTTCACCTTAACACTTAACTTGGGTAAATCTATGCTCAGTCATTCAGTCGTGTCCAACTCTTTACAGCCCCATCGACTGTAGCCCACCAAGCTCCTCTGTCCATAGAGTTTCCAGGCAAGAATGCTGGAGTGAGTTGCCATTTCCTATTCCAATAGATAGGTATCGATATAACTATTTTGAGCTAGCTTCCCTGGTAGCTCAGACAGTAGAGAATCTGCCTGCAATGCAAAAGACCCAGGTTCAATGCGTGGGTTGGGAAGATCCCCTGAAGAAGGGAGTGGCAACCCACTCCAATATTCTGGCCTGGAGAATTCCATGAACAGGGAAGCCTGGCAGGCTACAGTCCATGGGGTCGCAGAGAAGTCAGACACGACTGAGTGACTGACACTGACACTGATTCTGATTCTGATTCCCCTCCTCCTCCCTCCTTCAGTCTTTCCCAGCATCAGGGTCTTTTTCATCAGGGTCTTTTCCAGTGAGTCGGTTCTTCACATCAGGTGGCCAAAGTATTGGAGTTTCAGCTTCAACATCAGTCCTTGCAATGAATATTCTGGACTGATCTCCTTTAGGATGGACTGGTTGGATCTCCTTATTGTCCAAGGGACTCTCAAGAGTCTTCTCCAACACCACAGTTCAAAAGCATCAATTCTTCAGTGCTAAGTTTTCTTTATAGTTCAACTCACATCCATACATGACTACTGGAAAAACCATAGCATTGACTAGATGGACCTTTGTCGGTTAAGTATTGTCTCTGCTTTTAAATGTGCTGTCTAGGTTTGTCATAGCTTTTCTTCCAAGGAGTAAGTGTCTTTTAATTTCATGGCTGCAGTCACCATCTGCAGTGATTTTGGAGCCCCCCAAAATAAAGTCTGACACTGTTTCCATTGTTTCCCCATCTATTTCCCATGAAGTGATGAGACCAGATGCTATGATCTTAGTTTTCTGAATGATGAGTTTTAAGCTGACTTTTTCACTCTCCTCTTTCACTTTCATCAAGAGGCTTTTTAGTTCTTCTTCTTTGCTTTCTGCCATAAGGGTGGTGTCATCTGCATATCTGAGGTTATTGATATTTGTCTTGGCAATCTTGATTCTAGCTTGTGCTTCCTCCAGCCCAGCGTTTCTCATGATGTACTCTGCATATAAGTTAAATAAGCAGGGTGACAATACACAGCCTTGACGTACTCCTTTTCCTATTTGGAACCAGTCTGTTGTTTTATGTCCAGTTCTAACTGTTGCTTCCTGACCTGCATACAGGTTTCTCAAGAGGCAGGTCAGGTGGTCTGCTATTCCCGTCTCCTGAAGAATTTTCCACAGTTTATTGTAATCCACACAGTGAAAGGTGTTTTTCTGAAACTCTCTTGCTTTTCCTATAATCCAGCAGATGTTGGCAATTTGATCTCTGGTTCCTCTGTCTTTTCTAAATCCAGCTTGAACATCTGAAAGTTCATGGTTCACATACTGTTACAGCCTGGCTTGGAGAATTTTGAGCATTACTTTGCTAGCATGTGAGATGAGTGCAACTGTGTGGTAGTTCGAACATTCTTTGGAATTGCCTTTCTTTAAAATTAAATAAATTCCCTGTTATAGTCCTAGTTTTAGCTGTGCCAATTTTTAACTTTGTGATCTTTAAAAATGTAGCTTTAATGTCATTCTGCCTTTCTTTCTATAATCTTTCCTTTCGTCCTCTCTACCACTTAAATCATCAACAGCACTTAAAGGTTTTGAAATTCAGGTATAATTTACATAGAATAAAATATACTCACTTAAAGAATGTAGTTTTCCTTTTGATGAATGAAACAACCACCACAGTCGAGATGCAGAACACTTTTTCGGTCTCCTGAGTCCCTTGTGCCCTCCGCCACTTCCTGTCTCTCATTTCCCACTCTCTTCCCCAGGCAGTGACTGATCTGGGTTCTGTCCACCACTGATTGTCTGTGTTTGTTTTAGAATTTCACATGTATAGAACCTAGACTATTCTCTTACTGGCTTCTTTTGTTCAGTGTGCGTTTGAAATTGTTTCTTTTTATTGTTAGATACAATTCAATTGTATAGAATGAAATATACCATAACTTGTTTAACCATTCACCTGTTGGTAGACAATTAGACTTGTTTTTAGATTTTGCCTGTAAAAAACTAAGCTGCTATAAAAAAATCCATGTGCAGGTCTTTGAGTGGATATATTTCCATTTTTCCTGTGTAATTGTCTAAGAGTGGCTGTACCATTTTGCATTATCACCAACAGTATATGAGAGTTCTGTTTGCCTCTCGTCCTCATCAAAACTTACATTTTCAGTTGAAATGTTTTAGCCGTTCTAGTGATTATGCAGTAATGTCTCATGATTTTCCGTTTGTATTTCATTGGCGACCAATGGTATCAAACACGTTTTTATGGGTTTATTGGTTATTTGTATCTTTTTCTAAAATTTAAAAAATCTTGGTCTGTTTAAAAATTGTTTTTTTCTTCTTATTATTAACTTTTAAGTTTTTTTCTTAAATATAGTCAAGATCTTAGTTATCTGTCATATATATATATATATATACATAGGCCTGTCTTCTCCCAGTCTGTGGCTTGCCTTTTTATTTTCTTAACTGTTTTTGAAGAGGAGAAGCTTTTAAGTTTTATTAAGTTCAACATACTAGTTTTTTCTTTCATGATTTATACTTTTGGTCCCTTAAGAAATGTTTGCCTACTGCAGAGTTGTGAAGATTTTGTCTCCTGTTTTATTCTAGAAGTTTTACAGTGTTTCTGTAAAGGTCTGTTTAGGTCTGTAATTCATTTTGAGGTAATTCTTGCGTTTAAAGAGCCAAGTTTTTTTCCTTTTACTTAATAGCTAGTTTTAATTGAAAGTATTTTTTTATTTTTTCCATTAGATTTCCTTGGCACCCTTGTTGAGAAATAATTGACCATGAGTGTGTGATCCATTTCTGGACTTCTGCTTCTGTTCCGTTGATACATATACATGGTATTCCAATGCCATACTCTTTATTTTTATAACTTTTTAGAGATAGTGTAAATCTCCCAACCAGACATTATTTTGAAAATAGAGGAAAGAATCTTTGCATACTGTACTCGCTTGCCCTCACTGCTGTGTTTGCATCGTTGGTTTTTGGTTTTCTTTTGTCTTTGTTAATTTCTGCTTTCAAAGATGTTGCCATCAGCAGGAGCTTTGTGTTTGGTATCTGCCAGGGCACATAGTGTTTATATTATGGAAGATGTTAACTACTGTCACCTGGCTCGAAGAAATTAGCCTTTGGGGTTTTTCCTTTGTGTCATTATCATTGACAATAAGCAATCCTACATTTCTTTGGTACATATATATTATTTTTGAGAAGGGCAGCAAATTGGAGCTGCAGTAGCAGAAGTGTGTACCAGAAGCCAAGTATTTAAATATCAAATCTGAAACTTGACAGGAAATGAAATTGTAACACTTTTTAATTACTTCACATATTTCTTTTCCTTCTTCTGTCTCTTTACCAGAAACATCCCAGCCTTGCCTAAAGCAGTCTGCTGCATAAATGTTTGATGAACTCTGATCGCAGTTGCCAAAACTGTAGAGTGTGCTTAATGGGAACATGTTGAAGAAAAATATTAGATACAGATTGCATTTAATCTAGTTTCTGGCTACATGTAAAAAGTCCTGGGTTCTTGGTTTTGGGACAGTGCCCAGATGCTTTTATTTTTCTTGTTAAATCTGCTTGCCTTGTGTAAGAGTAAACACATTAGGAGAAAAGCTAAATGTAACATGTATTCAATTATGTACAAACTTCTATTTATCAAATCAATAATATGCACGTCGCGTGTGTATATCTGGTTCTTCATTATATTGTATACTTTACCAGACAGAGATTTTTATGTTCTGCCTATTTTGTATTCATTTTCTTCACTTCTCACATACTGGAACTGTTGATGATGGATCTCAATTATGCATTTTCTTCTTTGTTTTTCCTTTTCTTCGGCCTCAGACATGCGGCCTGTCGGATCTTAGTTCCCCAGGGACCGAATCCAGCCTTCTGCAGTGAAAGCGCCGAATCCTAACCGCTGAACCAAAAGGGAATTCCCTGGATTATGCATTTTAATTAACTTATAGAGAAAAATAAAGTCTTAGGCCACAGTAGAAATATATGTGTATTTTTTTCTTCCTACTAAAATCACATTTCTCCTCTGAAAGATGTTTCTTAGCTTAGCACTTGACACAACTTAGGATTTTAGAAACCAGGTAGGTGTTGAGGTAGAGGTGGGTTAATACCTTTCCCTTTTTAAGTTGTTATAGATTGACTGTGATCCAGGGCATTAGAAGAGTCTTATCAGCACTTTGTGTGCATTCCTGTGTTTGTTTCGTGAAGACTGCAGTGGATCAGTTAGACAAATGGGAATGTCAGTCAGCTGCTTGAATAGATATTTTTAGATGTTTCTCCTCTTAGTACTAGTCATGCAGTTGACCACAGATCTTTCATGTGATAGTGGATGAGAAGATATGAAACGGGAGCTCCAGAGGAAGCACCTTGGGTAGTAAGATCCAAACTAAAATTGAGGTAGAGAGCACATTTCTGATTAAACATAATCTTTTCTTCTTATGACTCTGATAAAAACCTGATTTTGCATGATGTTCATATGATGGATCTTATTTAATGAAGTTAGGGTGCCTAGCCAGAAACAAACGGGTGAATATAATGCTGTTGTATTTTTTCTTAAGATAGCATATATAGTGTTTTATAGTCTAGGTCTGACATTGATTTCACCTTTGTAAATGCATTTTAAAATATTTTGAAGTTAACTTTCATTTCAGTTTTATTATTCAGAGGTCACCTGTTTGCTTACAAGCGACTGAAATAGTACCTGTGTCTATCATTTAGGGTTCTTTAACTACTTTAAGTAAATCACCAGAATGACCAGCTCATACTCTGAAAGTAAAATCTGAGAAACTGAGTTTAGAAAGAACGGACACTTGAGCCGCTCCAGAGACCTAGAGAGCAGGAAGCAGTGGGTAGTCTTTATAGAGCTTCCGTTACGACAGATATTTCTTCTTTGTTTTTCCAGTCATGTGATCACTCTGCTCATGATTCAGATTTTTCAGAGATTGAGACAGATAGGGACTCAGTGGCCTGGCTTGGGTTTATTGCCTGCTGTTTGTTAGGAAGGGCAGGGCACCAATTGTTTACTTTGGAGGAGGAGGGACCTTTTCCTCAAAGGAAGAGCTCAGTGTGTTATCACAGGAAGAGGAAGTAAATATGGACAGGTTAAAGAAAAAAAACAATACTATTACAGTTTCTTAGTTGGTTTGGTTTGGTTTAGTTGCTAAGTCATGTCCAACTCTTGGGACCCCATGGACTGTAGCCTGCCAGGCTCCTCTGTCCATGGGATTCTCCAGGCAAGAATATTGGAGTGGGTAGCCGTTTCCTTCTCCAGGGGATCTTCCCAACCCAGGGATCGAACCAGGGTCTCCTGCACTGCAAGCAGGCTCTTTACTGACTGAGGAGCCAGGGAAGCCCTTGGTTGGTTTAGCCTTGTAGTTTTAACTATTTATTGGCTGAACTTGGGTTTGGACCTTTCAGCCTTTATAGATTTGCCATGATCATAAAATAGCACTTATTAAGACTGGTCTGTTTTGTACTTAAGTTGCTTTTCCTCTGTCTTTAGTTCATACCCTTACTTGAATATGTGATTTAAACTATGGAGTCAATTTGAAAAAATTCATTACATGGCTGCGCTGGGTCTTACTTGTGGCATGTGGGATCTTTTTTTAGGTGCAGCATGAGAACTCTTAGTTGAGGCACGTGAGATCTTGTTGCCTGACCAGGGATTGAACCCATGACCCCTGTATTGGGAGCATGGGTTCATAGCCATTGGACCACCAGAGAAGTCCCTCAAGTCAATTACTTTTAAGAAATATTTTTGTTTCCTTTTTTGTTGTTGTTTCTTTCTTTTATTCATTAAATGAATTTTTTTAAAGTGGTAGCTGTGTGCCAGTTATTATCTATGCTGCCAAGGTTTTAATAATATTATTTATTTTTGAGTTAATAAAAGTTAACATGCTCCCCTCTACCCGCAAGCTTTATTGAGCTATAACTGGCATATAATAAATGCTGTGTAAGTTTAAGGTGTACAGTGTGATTGTTTGATACATGTATACGTTATGACGTATTTATCACAGAAAGGTCAGTTAGCACACATCCCTCACCTCCCGTAATTGCCCTTTTGTCTTTGGTGTTATGGTAAGAACAGTAATGCCCTACTGTCACGGCCACCTGCAAGGATCCAGAAGAGTGTTGTTAACTGTAGTCGCCATGCTGCCTACGGTGTATTCCCAGAACTTACTCCTGGCATATCTGAAGTTCATGCCCTCTCATCAGCATCTCCCCATTTCTCCCCTGGCTACCTTCAGCCTCTGGCTACCGCCATTCTACTCTCTGTTCCTGTGACTTCATTGTTTTTAGGTTCCACATATAAGTGAGATCATACAGGATTTGTGTTTTCTCATTTGACTTACTGTACTTGGCTCTCAGGGTCCATCCACTTTATTACAAATTTTNTGTGACTTCATTGTTTTTAGGTTCCACATATAAGTGAGATCATACAGGATTTGTGTTTTCTCATTTGACTTACTTTACTTGGCTCTCAGGGTCCATCCACTTTATTACAAATGGCAGGATTTCCTTCTTTTTTTTTTTAATGGACAAAATAATATTCCATTGTACATATATATTGAGTTGGCCAAAAGTTTCCTTCTGGTGTTTTCATAAGATATTACGGAAAAACCCGAGCAAACCTTTTGGCCAACCCAGTACTCTTTTTTTTGGCCTGTGTGTGGGATCTCTCTCTAGCTGTGGCCCGGGGGCTTCTCACTGTGGCGTGGGGGTTTCTCTTCTTGCAGAGCGAAAGCTCTAGAGCACACACACTCGGTAGTTGTGGCACGCCAGCTTAGTTTCCCTGTGTGTGTGCGCGTTTCCTGACGTGGCATCAAGCCGGCGTCCCTGCCGGGAGCACGTGTGCTCGCCCACTGGGCCAGGGCAGCCCCACACCTTCCTCAGCCCTTCTTCTGTTGCTGGACTTCTGGGTTGTTAGCATATTTTATCTACTGTGAATTATGCCACAAATGAACATGGGAGTGCAGATATCTCTATAAATGGCACTATTTTTGTTCTTTTTTATGGTTGAGTAGCAGTAATATTCCGGTGTGTGTTTGTGGGGGGATGGGTGGGCACCCTTTCATTCCTTGTAATGGTTGAGTAATGTTGCATTGTATATATATCCCACATTTTCTTTATCCTTCTCTCTACTGATGGACGTTCAAGTTTCTTCCATGTCCTGGCTATTGTAAACAGTGCTGCAGTGAACATTGGGGTACATGTATCTTTCTGAATTAAGGTTTTCTTTGGGTATGTGCCCAGAAGTGGGATTGCTGTGTCATATGGTACTTCTATTTTTAGTTTTTTGAGGAACCTCCGTACTGTTCATGATGACTGTACCCAGTTTGCATTCCCACCAACAGTGTAGGAGGGTTCCCTTTTTGGAAAAGATAATTTTGGTTTGAAATTTTGGGGTGACCTATTAGTTTAATGAACTTGATGTTCAAATCTCTTCCCGAAGTTTGGGAATTTTCTCAGCCATTATTTCTGTAAATAAACTTTCTACCCTTTTCTCTTTTCCTTCTGAGACTTCAGTAATACATAGTTTCTTTTGAAGGAATCTCATAAGACCTATAGGCTTTCTTCATTAGTGGTGTTTTTTTTCCCTCTCCACTAGCTAATTATCAGTGACCTGCCTGTGAGCTCATAGATTTTTCTGACTCTCAGCTGCTGTTGAAGTTCTTCAGTTTAGTGATTATATTCATCTCCCACATTCCCGTGTTTCTTTTTTATGTTTTCTCTGGTGAATTCACATCTTGGGGTTTTTTCCCCCTAAGTTACTATATTTTATTTTTATCTGTTTATTTTTGTTGAGGTATAGCAACAATTTGTATAACAATTTGTTGCTTGTATGTTTTATGTGTAGTAGTTTGTGTCTCTTAATCCCATACCTGTGTTCTGTCCCTCTTCTCACTGGTAGCCATTAGTTTTCCTGTCTATATCTGAGTCTGTTTCTGTTCTGTAATTTGCATTCATTTGTGTTATTTTGTAGATCTCACATATAAAGAGAAGCTAGAGTATTTGTCTGACTTCTTTCACTAAGCATAATACCCTCCAGATCAATCCATGTTGTTGCAAATGGCAGAATTTCATTCTTTTGTGGTTGAATAAATACTCCATTGTGTATGTATACCACATCCTCTTTATTCATCTGTTGATGGACACTTAGGTTGCTTCCATATTTCAGCTATTGTAAATAATGCTTCAGTGAATATGGGGCGGGGCGGTGCGTGTATGTTTTCATGTTAGTGTCTTTGTTTTCTTTGGATAGTACCCAGGAGTGGAATTTGGTGGCTCAGAGGTTAAAGCGTCTGCCTGGAATGCAGGAGACCCGGGTTCGATCCGCGGGTTGGGAAGATCCCCTGGAGAAGGAAATGGCACCCCACTCCAGTACTCTTGCCTGGAGAATCCCATGGAGGGAGGAGCCTGGTAGGCTACAGTCCACGGGGTGGCAAAAAGAATTGGACACGACTGAGCGATTTCACTTTCACTTTCACATGGTAGTTCTAGTTTTAGGTTTTTGAGGACCCTCCATACTGTTTTCCATAGTGGCTGCACCAAGTTACAGTCCTGTCAACAGTGTACTAGGGTTCCCTTTTCTCCGCGTCCTTGCCAACATTTATTATTTGTAGACTTTAGATCATAGCCATTTGACAGGTATGAGGTGATACCACATTGTGATTTTGATTCGCATTGCTCTGTGTGAGGATATTTTCATGTGTCGGTTGGCTATTCATATGTCGTCTCTGGAAAAACGTCTAATTAGACTCCTGCCCCTTTTTTAAACTGGGTGGTTTGGGTTTTTGTTTCGTTTTTGTTTTGGTATTGAATCTTCTCCTCATGTTCTTATATTGTGTTCATGGCATTGTTAAGTTTTTATTTGTGCTGTGCTGTAACACTCTGAGTATTTTTAGAATAATTATTTTGTATTCTTTGTCAGACAATTCCTGCATCTCCATTTCTTTGGGGCCAGTTATTGTTGTTTAGCTGCTAAGTCATGTCCGACTCTTTGGGATCTCACAGACTGTAGCCCGCCAGGCTCCTCTGTCCATGGGATTTTTCAGGCAAGAATATTGAAGTAGGTTGCCATTTCCTTCTCCAGGGGATCTTCCTGACCTAAGGGTCGAATCCATGTCTCTGGCATTACAGGCAGATTCTTTACCACTGAGCCAACCAGGGTTATTAGAGGTTTACTGTATTGCCTTGGTGGATTCATGTTTCACTTTTTCTTTATGATCCCTATAGCCTTGGATAAGTAAGTATCTGTGTATTTGAAGAAGCAGTTGCCCCTTCATGACTTGGTGGACTGACTTCAGCAAGGCAAGACTTTAACCTGTGGTTAGGGGCTTGCTGAAGCCTGGTGTGAACCCCGAGTCTAGTGGTCTGCGGCACCAAGTATGGGGGCGCTGGCGGCACTGGGTCCAGAGGAGACATGGTGGCTCCTTGGCTCAGGCTGCCGAGATCCGCAGCATTAACAACTGTGTGGTCCTTGGCTAGCACTGCAAAGATCTATCGAGGCTTCAAGGGCTTTGAGGTCCTCAGAAGTACCTTCGGGCCCGGGGCAAGGGTCTAGGGCACACTGTGGTAGTGGCTGTAACTGGTGGTGTGCACAGGTCAGCTGCGGGGTCAGCTAGCTAGAGGTACCTTTATTGTGGCAGGTGAGGTTCCAGACACACATGTAAGGTGGATGCCAGGGTAGGCAGGAAGGGTTGGGGTCGTCTGTGGGCGCACTGACACCCGGGGAGGTCGTGGCTGTCAGCAAACACTAGCATGACTAGAGTCTTGCTCCAGGTGGGTGACGGTCAAGGCCCCTGATGGGGCTGGGCCAGGATGTGCAGGCGTGGGCTGGCGGGGCCGGCTGCAGGTGGGCACGGTGGTGCAGGCCAGTGACAGGTCCACAGGCAGCTGCGGGGGCCCAGGTGTGGGCCTGACTCTCCGTGGCTGCATGGTCTCCAGGCATGCGCATGATGGCCGGCGCTGATGCCTGATGCCTGTGGCATGCAAGTCACAACTGCAGGTTCTTCCTGAAGCAGGCAGGTGGTGGCCTAGTCAGCATCGGAAGTCAAGATGGTATCTTGCCGTCGTGCAGCCAGAGGCTTGGGCTGGTTGCTGGGGTGGGTTCTGGGCTCTTGTGGGAGGCAGCGCAGGGGAAGGAGCAGGGAGGGACTCAGGCAGCCGTGAGCTGGTGAGCACAGACACCTGCGGGACCAAAGCTGGTGAAATCTGTGGGTGATCCGCGGCAGCTGTGCTGGCAATTGGTTGTTTTCACTTGAAAAAGCTGTAAAACTCAGGTCCTTTGAAGACCAGCTGACACCGTGGTGGTCTTGGTAACCCTGGCTGCTCTTCCTGGTCCCTAGCCATCTCTGCCTCAGCTGTGCTGGTCTTTAGGTGGGGCGAAATCCAAGTGGGAACTTTGTCCGTTGCCCAGAAAACCTGAGGAAGCTGGTTGCTCACTCTGATGCCCTTTTCTGGCACGGGGAAATCTTTCCCGCTGGGGAAACTCCCCTTCGTGCTAAGCAGTGCTGGCTAGCGGATGGATGCTAAAAGCAGAATGAAGCTTTCTTCCCTCCTTTTTGATGGGGTTATTCTCTCCCCTTACCCCTGATCCCCCACTTTTTTGTTCCCACTACGTTGCTGAAGTTTTTCTCATGGACTTCACATCCTTCCCAGAGCCGTTGATGCTCATGGATAGCTGTCTGATTGTTGTTCGCCGTGGGGGCTTCTGTGTCACCGTTTTGATTCCTGAATCTTTTGGGGGAGTGGTTGACTTCAAAGCAATGGACATGCAGTACTTAAGGGCTGACCTTGATGAGGTGTGGTTGATATATGAAAAGATTCTTCAGGTTGTCTACAATCAGAAGAGATCCTGCTCGTTACCACTCTCAGTGGACATGTGTGACAGTGCTCTTAGGACTGGCTTGTGAATCACTAATGATTGGATCTATCACGAATAATAATACTTTTGTAGTACAAGGTGAACTGTTACAGGACATTGTACTGGATAAGAGAGGGATGAAAAGAATGTTGGGATACAATTCCTTCTTGGTATCTTGCATTTCTGTATATCTTTCGAGTAAAGCACTGCCTGCCTTTTGTTCTGGACTATCTTTGCAAAGATTATTGTGTCATGAGTAGCCTAGGAAGACAGAGATTTTCTTCTTCTGGAGCAAAGGATAGGCATGCTTACCACCCATTATGCAGCCCATAAGATATATGGGTTTCCTAAGCTCAGAGTTCTTCTGTGTTGTAACCCAGTGCTTCTGAGGGCATCCGTCTGGGCCCATCCACATTGCTCCTTTGGGACTTGGTGTAGATAACTAGAAAACATAGGGAAACCAATTGTAAACACAGTAGGATTCTCTAAACTTAGGAGTTTGCAAGTGTTTTAAAGTTTTGTTTCATTTTAGAGAACTGACACTAGAAATCTCAGACAGTGTGTTACAGCTGTGGTTTAAGCACGGAAGATAGTGCTCAATTCTAATCTGTAGATCCACTCAGTGAAAATGCCTTTCCATTAAAGGATGGGGGTGGGGGCATGGAGTAAGAGGAGAGAGGAGGGAATGTATGTATTTCAGTTGTAATAAAATATTTAAGATAGATAAATATTGCTTTGATTACCTATTTGAACCGATAGTTTCCTTCTCTAGGAGCTATTTGTACTGATCCTGCAGAGTAAAAGATTTCAGGTGAATGTGAAAAAACTTAGAAAACTGTAATGTGCTTTATTGATTGGTTATAGTTATTATAAGTTAACTCATGTTCTTTTTCCCCCTTAGTATAGTATTCTGAAGGAAGGTCCTAGTATGGTCCTTAAAGTTGAGGTGCTACCTTACAACTTGTGTTCTTTTACATTGGAGTGACNATATCCCACATTTTCTTTATCCTTCTCTCTACTGATGGACGTTCAAGTTTCTTCCATGTCCTGGCTATTGTAAACAGTGCTGCAGTGAATATTGGGGTACATGTATCTTTCTGAATTAAGGTTTTCTTTGGGTATGTGCCCAGAAGTGGGATTGCTGTGTCATATGGTACTTCTATTTTTAGTTTTTTGAGGAACCTCCGTACTGTTCATGATGACTGTACCCAGTTTGCATTCCCACCAACAGTGTAGGAGGGTTCCCTTTTTGGAAAAGATAATTTTGGTTTGAAATTTTGGGGTGACCTATTAGTTTAATGAACTTGATGTTCAAATCTCTTCCCGAAGTTTGGGAATTTTCTCAGCCATTATTTCTGTAAATAAACTTTCTACCCTTTTCTCTTTTCCTTCTGAGACTTCAGTAATACATAGTTTCTTTTGAAGGAATCTCATAAGACCTGTAGGCTTTCTTCATTAGTGGTGTTTTTTTTCCCTCTCCACTAGCTAATTATCAGTGACCTGCCTGTGAGCTCATAGATTTTTCTGACTCTCAGCTGCTGTTGAAGTTCTTCAGTTTAGTGATTATATTCATCTCCCACATTCCCGTGTTTCTTTTTTATGTTTTCTCTGGTGAATTCACATCTTGGGGTTTTTTCCCCCTAAGTTACTATATTTTATTTTTATCTGTTTATTTTTGTTGAGGTATAGCAACAATTTGTATAACAATTTGTTGCTTGTATGTTTTATTTGTAGTAGTTTGTGTCTCTTAATCCCATACCTGTGTTCTGTCCCTCTTCTCACTGGTAGCCATTAGTTTTCCTGTCTATGTCTGAGTCTGTTTCTGTTCTGTAATTTGCATTCATTTGTGTTATTTTGTAGATCTCACATATAAAGTGAAGCTAGAGTATTTGTCTGACTTCTTTCACTAAGCGTAATACCCTCCAGATCAATCCATGTTGTTGCAAATGGCAGAATTTCATTCTTTTGTGGTTGAATAAATACTCCATTGTGTATGTATACCACATCCTCTTTATTCATCTGTTGATGGACACTTAGGCTGCTTCCATATTTCAGCTATTGTAAATAATGCTTCAGTGAATGTGGGGCGGGGCGGTGCGTGTATGTTTTCATGTTAGTGTCTTTGTTTTCTTTGGATAGTACCCAGGAGTGGAATTTGGTGGCTCAGAGGTTAAAGCGTCTGCCTGGAATGCAGGAGACCCGGGTTCGATCCGCGGGTTGGGAAGATCCCCTGGAGAAGGAAATGGCACCCCACTCCAGTACTCTTGCCTGGAGAATCCCATGGAGGGAGGAGCCTGGTAGGCTACAGTCCACGGGGTGGCAAAAAGAATTGGACACGACTGAGCGATTTCACTTTCACTTTCACATGGTAGTTCTAGTTTTAGGTTTTTGAGGACCCTCCATACTGTTTTCCATAGTGGCTGCACCAAGTTACAGTCCTGTCAACAGTGTACTAGGGTTCCCTTTTCTCCGCGTCCTTGCCAACATTATTATTTGTAGACTTTAGATCATAGCCATTTGACAGGTATGAGGTGATACCACATTGTGATTTTGATTCACATTGCTCTGTGTGAGGATATTTTCATGTGTCGGTTGGCTATTCATATGTCGTCTCTGGAAAAACGTCTAATTAGACTCCTGCCCCTTTTTTAAACTGGGTGGTTTGGGTTTTTGTTTCGTTTTTGTTTTGGTATTGAATCTTCTCCTCATGTTCTTATATTGTGTTCATGGCATTGTTAAGTTTTTATTTGTGCTGTGCTGTAACACTCTGAGTATTTTTAGAATAATTATTTTGTATTCTTTGTCAGACAATTCCTGCATCTCCATTTCTTTGGGGCCAGTTATTGTTGTTTAGCTGCTAAGTCATGTCCGACTCTTTGGGATCTCACAGACTGTAGCCCGCCAGGCTCCTCTGTCCATGGGATTTTTCAGGCAAGAATATTGAAGTAGGTTGCCATTTCCTTCTCCAGGGGATCTTCCTGACCTAAGGGTCGAATCCATGTCTCTGGCATTACAGGCAGATTCTTTACCACTGAGCCAACCAGGGTTATTAGAGGTTTACTGTATTGCCTTGGTGGATTCATGTTTCACTTTTTCTTTATGATCCCTATAGCCTTGGATAAGTAAGTATCTGTGTATTTGAAGAAGCAGTTGCCCCTTCATGACTTGGTGGACTGACTTCAGCAACGCAAGACTTTAACCTGTGGTTAGGGGCTTGCTGAAGCCTGGTGTGAACCCCGAGTCTAGTGGTCTGCGGCACCAAGTATGGGGGCGCTGGCGGCACTGGGTCCAGAGGAGACATGGTGGCTCCTTGGCTCAGGCTGCCGAGATCCGCAGCATTAACAACTGTGTGGTCCTTGGCTAGCACTGCAAAGATCTATCGAGGCTTCAAGGGCTTTGAGGTCCTCAGAAGTACCTTCGGGCCCGGGGCAAGGGTCTAGGGCACACTGTGGTAGTGGCTGTAACTGGTGGTGTGCACAGGTCAGCTGCGGGGTCAGCTAGCTAGAGGTACCTTTATTGTGGCAGGTGAGGTTCCAGACACACATGTAAGGTGGATGCCAGGGTAGGCAGGAAGGGTTGGGGTCGTCTGTGGGCGCACTGACACCCGGGGAGGTCGTGGCTGTCAGCAAACACTAGCATGACTAGAGTCTTGCTCCAGGTGGGTGACGGTCAAGGCCCCTGATGGGGCTGGGCCAGGATGTGCAGGCGTGGGCTGGCGGGGCCGGCTGCAGGTGGGCACGGTGGTGCAGGCCAGTGACAGGTCCACAGGCAGCTGCGGGGGCCCAGGTGTGGGCCTGACTCTCCGTGGCTGCATGGTCTCCAGGCATGCGCATGATGGCCGGCGCTGATGCCTGATGCCTGTGGCATGCAAGTCACAACTGCAGGTTCTTCCTGAAGCAGGCAGGTGGTGGCCTAGTCAGCATCGGAAGTCAAGATGGTATCTTGCCGTCGTGCAGCCAGAGGCTTGGGCTGGTTGCTGGGGTGGGTTCTGGGCTCTTGTGGGAGGCAGCGCAGGGGAAGGAGCAGGGAGGGACTCAGGCAGCCGTGAGCTGGTGAGCACAGACACCTGCGGGACCAAAGCTGGTGAAATCTGTGGGTGATCCGCGGCAGCTGTGCTGGCAATTGGTTGTTTTCACTTGAAAAAGCTGTAAAACTCAGGTCCTTTGAAGACCAGCTGACACCGTGGTGGTCTTGGTAACCCTGGCTGCTCTTCCTGGTCCCTAGCCATCTCTGCCTCAGCTGTGCTGGTCTTTAGGTGGGGCGAAATCCAAGTGGGAACTTTGTCCGTTGCCCAGAAAACCTGAGGAAGCTGGTTGCTCACTCTGATGCCCTTTTCTGGCACGGGGAAATCTTTCCCGCTGGGGAAACTCCCCTTCGTGCTAAGCAGTGCTGGCTAGCGGATGGATGCTAAAAGCAGAATGAAGCTTTCTTCCCTCCTTTTTGATGGGGTTATTCTCTCCCCTTACCCCTGATCCCCCACTTTTTTGTTCCCACTACGTTGCTGAAGTTTTTCTCATGGACTTCACATCCTTCCCAGAGCCGTTGATGCTCATGGATAGCTGTCTGATTGTTGTTCGCCGTGGGGGCTTCTGTGTCACCGTTTTGATTCCTGAATCTTTTGGGGGAGTGGTTGACTTCAAAGCAATGGACATGCAGTACTTAAGGGCTGACCTTGATGAGGTGTGGTTGATATATGAAAAGATTCTTCAGGTTGTCTACAATCAGAAGAGATCCTGCTCGTTACCACTCTCAGTGGACATGTGTGACAGTGCTCTTAGGACTGGCTTGTGAATCACTAATGATTGGATCTATCACGAATAATAATACTTTTGTAGTACAAGGTGAACTGTTACAGGGCATTGTACTGGATAAGAGAGGGATGAAAAGAATGTTGGGATACAATTCCTTCTTGGTATCTTGCATTTCTGTATATCTTTCGAGTAAAGCACTGCCTGCCTTTTGTTCTGGACTATCTTTGCAAAGATTATTGTGTCATGAGTAGCCTAGGAAGACAGAGATTTTCTTCTTCTGGAGCAAAGGATAGGCATGCTTACCACCCATTATGCAGCCCATAAGATATATGGGTTTCCTAAGCTCAGAGTTCTTCTGTGTTGTAACCCAGTGCTTCTGAGGGCATCCGTCTGGGCCCATCCACATTGCTCCTTTGGGACTTGGTGTAGATAACTAGAAAACATAGGGAAACCAATTGTAAACACAGTAGGATTCTCTAAACTTAGGAGTTTGCAAGTGTTTTAAAGTTTTGTTTCATTTTAGAGAACTGACACTAGAAATCTCAGACAGTGTGTTACAGCTGTGGTTTAAGCACGGAAGATAGTGCTCAATTCTAATCTGTAGATCCACTCAGTGAAAATGCCTTTCCATTAAAGGATGGGGGTGGGGGCATGGAGTAAGAGGAGAGAGGAGGGAATGTATGTATTTCAGTTGTAATAAAATATTTAAGATAGATAAATATTGCTTTGATTACCTATTTGAACCGATAGTTTCCTTCTCTAGGAGCTATTTGTACTGATCCTGCAGAGTAAAAGATTTCAGGTGAATGTGAAAAAACTTAGAAAACTGTAATGTGCTTTATTGATTGGTTATAGTTATTATAAGTTAACTCATGTTCTTTTTCCCCCTTAGTATAGTATTCTGAAGGAAGGTCCTAGTATGGTCCTTAAAGTTGAGGTGCTACCTTACAACTTGTGTTCTTTTACATTGGAGTGACTGTTAGCAGTAGTTAGACAAGTGGTACAACTACTGGCTTTAGATGGTAGGTATGTTAGAGTTTAAAGACATCTCAATAATGGCCATTTTAACTTCATAATCTTATTTACAAGGAAACTGGGGTAGAGATACAAAATAGTTTGTCTAAAGGTCCACAACTGTTAGAGGTGTGGACCTGAAATAGGGTTTACTAATATTCTGCGTATCTACAGAATGCTACATCCAGATAGGGAAAGTGCATGCCTTGATACTGGACATAGGGATGAAATAGTTTGTGGCGATCTCTACCAGTATTTGGTATGGCAGTGTGAGATGTGCCAGCACATTAATGAACAGCTTTGAATTTTAGGGAAGTATTAGTGTTTTTTAAAAAGTAAAACTTGTGACTCAAACCAATAAATGTGTGGATTTTATTAGATAAGGTGAGTTAAAATTAAAATAAAAATTATATACTAGTAAAAATTATATACTAGTAGCACTAATGCTCAAAATTCTCCAAGCCAGGCTTCAACAGTATGTGAACCGTGAACTTCCAGATGTTCAAGCTGGTTTTAGAAAAGGCAGAGTAACCAGAGATCAAATTGCCAGCATCCTCTGGATCACTGAAAAGCAAGAGAGTTCCAGAAAAACATCTATTTCTGCTTTATTGACTATGCCAGAGCCTTTGACTATGTGGATCACAAGAACCTATGGAAGATTCTGAAAGAGATGGGAATAGCAGACCACCTGAGCTGCCTCTTGAGAAACCTATATGCAGGTCAGGAAGCAACAGTTAGAACTGGACATGGAACAACAGACTGGTTCCAAATAGGGAAAGGAGTACATCAAGGCTGTGTATTGTCACCCTGCTTATTTAACTTCTATGCAGAGTACATCATGAGAAATGCTGGGCTGGAGGAAACACAAGCTGGAATCAAGATTGCCAGGAGAAATATCAATAATCTCAGATATGCAGATGATACCACCCTTATGGCAGAAAGTGAAGAGGAGCTAAAAAGCCTCTTGATGAAAGTGAAAGAGGAGAGTGAAAAAGTTGGCTTCAAGCTGAACATTCACAAAACGAAGATCAAGGCATCTGGTCCCATCACTTCATGGGAAATAGATGGGGAAACAGTGGAAGCAGTGAGAGACTTTATTTTTTTGAACTCCAGAATCACTGCAGATGGTGACTGCAGCCATGAAATTAAAAGACACTTACTCCTTGGAAGGAAAGTTATGACCAACCTAGACAGCATATTTAAGAGCAGAGACATTACTTTTCCAANTATTTTTGTGGGCTCCAAAATCACTGCAGATGGTGACTGCAGCCATGAAATTAAAAGACACTTACTCCTTGGAAGGAAAGTTATGACCAACCTAGACAGCATATTTAAGAGCAGAGACATTACTTTTCCAACAAAGGTCCATCTAGTCAAGGCTATGGTTTTTCCAGTGGTCATGTATGGATGTGAGAGTTGGACTGTGAAGAAAGCTGGGTGCCGAAGAATTGATGCCTTTGAACTGTGGTGTTGGAGAAGACTCTTGAGAGTCCCTTGGACTGCAAGGAGATCCAACCAGTCTATTCTAAAGGAGATCAGCCCTGGGTGTTCTTTGGAA